>WOFM01000119.1:0-194131 GCA_011428145.1 Ericerus pela
AGATTCCTAGTTCGTAGATAGATCTCTCATTTCTTATTTAATGGCTGAAAATGAAACGTTTTTGCAGTTTTAGTGTGTTAGTGATTTTATAAATGAGATTGGCATGTTATGAAGTCGAGATTTCAACGCCACGAAGTAATGAAGAGAGGTAGAGTTTCATTATTTTTCCAATTTCGTAACACCATTGAAAAAAGTTTCTAGAAATCGATCATAATGTTTTTTTCGCCTCCTATCCAGTTAATTTCGAAGCCATAGTTTCGCTGCATATGAATATTGCCTGCCTTTTACTTCGTTTTTCAGACACTGTAATAGCAAATCAACCATCAGCTCATTCTTACGGTTATGCAAATCCGAATCAGCTGGCACCGAATGTGAACAAAATGTCGTTACAAGACGAACAATTAAAGTCGCATTCCCAATTCAGTTCGCCCTTGGTAGGTATTTTCTCGATTGCAGATAATAGCAGTTATATAAACGAATCTTTCTAGAATAATTTTTCCTGTTGGATTTTTATTATTGTTATTTCTGTCAGCGACCCGACGAACATAATGGTATGAATGGTATGAACGGAGTTGCATTCGGCGAACTGGGCGCTGGACCGGAACCGAAATACACCTACCCGGCAATGACACCACCACTTCCGCCAGCTGCAAACCACATTACCGGCCCTAGTGAATACCAGTTCAAAGCAAACACAGGTTTACCACCTCCTCCGTCCTCAAGTTCGATGGCCGGTTCCAGGCTTCCACTAATTGCCCAAAATGGTGGACCACAATTTTCAGGGTTCGAACAAAATCCTGGACAAGTTGCGCCCCGTATCGCTAACAGCTACGTGCCTTCTCTCGTTAGCGGCACTTATTCGCCGCTGACACCTCCACCGTCGACATCCCCCGTAAACTGTCCATCCGGGCCAGCACCTGTGACGATGGGTAAAACGATGCTGCAGTACAGTCAAACAAACCATATTGAACCGCCAGGTGCGCCACTAGGTTCTTCAAAACCATCACATCTGCCACAGCAGATGCCGTCACCACAACCAACTTCGCATCAGCAGCAACAACAGCAGATGCCACAGACCCCCTCGCATCTGCAACAACAACAACCGATGCCACCGCCACTCACGCGTATGCAACAACAGAAACCGATGCCGCCGCCACCCTCGCATCTGCAGCAACAGCAGCAGATGCCACCACCACCCTCGCATTTGCAACAACAGCAGCAGATGGCCCAACCACTGTCGCATCTGCAACAACAGCAGCAAATGCCTCCACCGCCGTCGCATCTGCAACAACAGCAGCAAATGCCTCCACCGCCGTCGCATCTGCAACAACAGCAGCAGATGCCTCCACCACCTTCGCATCTGCAACAACAGCAGCAAATGCCTCCACCACCTTCGCATCTGCAACAACAGCAGCAAATGCCTCCACCGCCTTCACATCTGCAACAACAGCAGCAGATGCCTCCACCACCGTCGCATCTGCAACAACAGCAGCAACTACCCCCGTTGCATATGCAGCAGCAGCAACCGCCTCCGCAGCCGCATTTAGCTAGAACTCCGTACGGGCCGTCCAACCACCAAACAGTGCCAGGTGCCTATCCAGCTCCACAAACCTTCCCCCCAATGCCCCAACAGAGGTATGAGAGTCGAGCCCCCGAGTCATTGCCGACTCCATCATCAGCATCGATGCCGTATCCGCTATCTCAATCGATGCCTGGTGGCTACCCAAGTGTGGGCGGTTACAGGCATCCTCAGCCGGGCATGGAACAATCGATGCAGGGTGAGCATCAGCGTCGACTGGATCCGGATCAGATGCCAAATCCGGTATGTAAGTGGTCTAACTGGCGCAGATGTTACGTGTTACGGTATTTTCGCCATCTAACTGGTCCAAATCGTTTACACAGATTAGTCGAAGATAAATTACGCGTCAAGTATTTAATTAATTTGTATTTGAGCTGTAGAGAACATTTGAATTTCATAGTTTTTCAGAATCAAACCCTTTTCGGTTTGGGAGGTACGTTATAACCAGTAAAATATATTTCCAAGTGATAAAAGAAAAATCAGTTTCGTAACTAGTAACTTAAATAATTACCACGTCCTTATTTTAGAAACTTGCAATTTTTCGGTGTTCAAATGCCTATTTCGATTTGAATTTTGATATCTAAAATTTATGTATCATTTTTTTCGATTCGTCACTGATCAATTTAGTTGTATCTTTGAAATTTAAATATTAGAAAAATTTCGCTCAAGTATACTCTGAAAATTCCGATTTCGGGTCATGTAATAATTAATCGATGACTGTTTCACCTTCGAATGGCTCTGCTTCAATTTAAAACTTACCTGTGTCGTTGAAGTACCGGTTAGTTGTAGTTGATTTGCTGAAATGAAATGACTGGACTTGAACTGAATTTAATGGAATAAAGAGTGTTTTATCTATCGGGAATTTTTTCTATTTTATTTTTCCCAAGATGGCCTTATCTAAAATGATAGGAGATTGATGTGTGCATTTGAACAAAAAAATCCAATAGATTTACATTTTAGACTTTCAAAATAAATGTAATGAAATTGTGGATTCGGAAGCTTATTGGTATTTTGAAAAGGAAACTCATTTGTAACACAACTTTTCAACGTGAAGATATTTGTCAGTCTAACGTGAGATTTGAAATAATGAATATCAAAAAGAGGGATTTATTTTCAAAATGTTGCTGCATATTCGAACTTTCTAGGTTTTTAATCGGAAATTTCGTTTGAAATTCGCAAAATAAAAACACTCAAACATCAGTCAATCATATGAATTCGCTTAAATTTTTTATTTTATTCAAATTTATTTGTTTATTTATTCATTTATTTAGGTGTTTTGATGTAGTATGATTTTGAAGGAGTGAGAGATAAATTTTGAATTTGTTTTCACAGCACATGTTTACTTTGTTGGTAAATGTAAATTTTTTTTTTTTTCCTGTTTGTAAAACTATCCTCTAAAGTGACATTTAATCGAGTCGAACAGTTGACGGTCGCGAAATAAATTTGTAAAACTATGACAAATCTTTGTGTTTCCAACGTAATTTATAACTAGTTCTTGAAATTTGTAAAATCCCAAACAAAATATTCTTGTGGAAAAAGCCAACGGAAAATTTGTGAGCAAATATGATAGCGTAAATTAACCAGACAGACGAGAGTTGTCGAAAACTTGTTGCGATTGATTCTTATACGTAGTGCGTTCCGTAATATCAATTTGTGGCCACCTGGATTGGCCAAATTACTAAATGCGCGCCGTTCTAGCACGAATGTCAGTTTTGATTGATTTTGACGTAATTTTCTTGTCGTTCTTAGATCCAGGTAATGAGTGGAGACCAGAAATTACACAACAACGAACCGTTCATTACGAATCAAGTGGGTCACGTACCACCACTGGTCACTACAAAATTCTCCGTCCAGGACGAAGGTAACGTAAATCCTAGATTTGTGCGCTCCACCATGTATAGTATACCGTGCGGGACGGATATGATGAAGCAGGTGAGTTGAGCGTGTAAATCGCGTGTAGGCAAACTATTTTTTTTTTAAATTATACAATTTATATTCGTATTCCAGGCCGACATACCGTTCAGTCTGGTCATCACTCCGTTTGCGACATTGGCTCCCGAAGAGCAGCTGCCACCGGTAGTCAATACCGGCGACTTAGGTCCGGTCCGGTGCGTTAGATGTAAGGCGTACGTTAATTCGTTTATGAAATTTGTCGACGGCGGTCGTCGATTCGTTTGCATATTGTGCTCAGCGGTCACCGAAGGTAAGCTTATTATGAGGAGGAGCAACGATTTTATGTTCTAAATGTTTTGAAACGAAAAATTCTCGTGTCTCATCCAAAAACCAGCGGATATTGTTTTCTGTCTAATCACGTTTCGTGGGAGAAGAGTCGAAAAGAGAGAATTATATTGCTCTATCTGAAGACGACTGTCACAGCTCAAATATGATCGAATTTGATTTTATTGCGTAGAACGTTCCGATAGAGATTGAATTTTCTATTTACCTGAGGTCAGATATTGAAAATTTTCGCATTCTGATTTGTGGAAGCTTTTATGCTGTTCTTCTGCAATCAGAAATGCATCATCTTGTTTTAGGAATGACTGTCATTATTTCAGCTCTGTGTAAGTCTTTCAGCATTTTTTCCTTCAAGACAGTCGTAGTTCAAAAATAAACAGTTGTTTAGTTGATTCTTGTCTGTCGTTTCGTTACAGTTGTATTTTACCCACAAATTAGGCTACATTCTAAATTTTAATTTTCCCAAAAACTTTTGTTTCTGAATTCATATTTTTCTTATTTTCTTTTTTCCTTTTTTTCTTCTACTTTCATTTAGTTTTTTAAGTTGGTGCCCATCCGTTGAAAACTTTAAAAATACTTTCTCCCGTTTATGAAACTTATACAGCCAGTTCGATCATTGTTCGAAAAAAAATTTGAACGGATTAGCTCAAGTACGAAGGGAGTGTTGAAGAAAAATTTTAGGAGCAACCAAAAAACTCAACAACTCGTACGATTCTGTCATTTTCTTATAAATTGTAACATGGTTGTGTCAATCATATGTTAAATTGTACCATCCACTCTACCCGTGTGTATTGAATTATGATCTTTACTGGTGCATTAAAATAATTGGACTTCCCACTGTACCCATAAGTTTTAGGCTGCTGACACAACTTGAGTGTCAGTGCTGCTGCTCAGCATCAACATTTCTCAATGCTGAGCGTGAAGGGTGTGTAGTGGTAGGAGTTTATGTATATGTGTTTAATGTCACTTGGACAATAAAAGTTAATAGTTGTCACACACCTCAGCACGTGCCACTGGTGAAATAACAACTGTGTGGAATAACTTGTTGTGAGAGATATGAAATTCTACAGAATTTAAGCGTGTTCAGCCAATTCGTACGTAAGTACGGGTAAGCCAGAACCAGACCAAACGCTGGCAATTTTAGAGTCGTTTCAGGTGGTTTATATACGGCTTATTTACACGCACACTAAGACACGTATGTAAGAATATACATACGTCTGTGAGGGCGGCCAGGTCGCATCATCCCCTACCGAGATAAGAGATGGCTGACTGGTTTGTGTACGGATTGTGACATTGTTTCATTGTGTCACAATTCGGTACTCGTACATTACCTGCATGTACTTGCAGGTAATTACGATCAAACATATTTAGTGTGTTTAACGTCACAAGGACGATTATTTGCCTGCCCTTTGGAGTGGCAACTGTCGTCGATGGGTCCAAACCCCTTTACCTCATACCAATGAGTCCCCACAGCTACTCCCCCCAGTTTTTGCGCTGCAAAAATGATCAAGATGCGCAAGGCCTGGGGGGACGTGCGGGTTTTTACTTCCGCCTCTGGTCGGCCTCCCATTTTGCCAGGGCGCTACCTACTGCGGCCCCGACGCACTCGTAGGATTCCCTACAGGCGTGTATCCAGGCCAGGTAATTTGCCCGGCTCTCCTCTCCCCTACGCCTCAGTGGTACTTTTTTTGAGCAGGGAGTGAGGTGGCAGTGGACGTTTAAACATTGGCTCCCTTAACATCGGGGAGTTTGAATTCCCCGATGTCCAGGTGGCCATCTTAGCTTTTTCGTTCGTGGCCCTCTCAGCCGTGAACAAGAATCTCATCGGCTCCCTTTTTTTCTCTGGTTTTGGCTCCGGCTTTGGGGGTTCCAGAGTTGGAGTCAATTCCTTCGGTGACCGGGGAGGAGAGATAATTGGAGGCAGCGGAGTAGTCATTTCCACTAGGACATCATCTTTGGGAGGAGCTATGTCCATGAGCAGCTCCTCCTCAATCCGGTCCAGCTCCGCCTTCTGCTCGGTCTTCTGCTGAGTTTGTGAGAACTCAGCAGTTTTCTGGGTGATTTGGGAGGTGGCGGACTTCAGGATGGTATTGGTTGGCAGTGACATTAGAATGGTTGTTAAGGAAAAGGAACCAAAAATATTGTTTCAGAAAACACGTCCAAGATCTATGGCAGTTCTAAAACGGGTGAATTTACTGCGATTTTCGATTTACCATTACAGTTTTGTTTTAATATTTTCACACCTTCTTATCAGCATGTAGAGGGGATAGTGGTTAAAATTCTCGGCCGTATGCAAGTTTTCCGGTCTGCCTCTTTTTTGTGGGCATATGGGGGCCTCCGGATCGAATGTTTTGGTAGTAACATCGTCTGAAAATCTTACGTACATTTTTGGTGTTTTCAATTGTGAATTATTTGTTTCACTTTTTTCGACAGATTCTTCCGTATTTGTTTGGGAATTTGTCTGGATATTTTCTATGTTCTCCCTCTGCAACCTTTTTATTCTTTTATTGTCGCTTACCATGTATGCAGGCTTCAATCTGTCGATTGAAATTGTTCTAGGTTTGCCTGCAATTAGTATCACAAAGTTCTTTTCATCTCTTGATACTACTTTGTAAGGACTGGCATATGGTTTCTCCAGCGCAGATCTCATTTTTTTGTCTCTAACAAATACGTGTGAAGTATTGGCCAAGTGTTTTGAGATGTAAATCTTGGGCTGGCCATGGCGAGCTGCCTGTTTTAGGAAATTATTGGCATCGTTTCTTATATTTTGTACCATGATTTCGGGGCTAACTTCCTTCAATTCTGTGAAGAAGTCCCCTGGGAGGCTTAGCTCTTCGCCGAACGCTAATTGCGCTGTAGAATGACCTGTGTCCGTTTGTAGGGCAGATCAAAGGCCTAAGAGGATGGTTGGAAGTATTTCTACCTATCTCTTGGTATCATGTGACATGATAGAGGCTTTGAGGGCTCTATGCCATCTCTTAATTTTGCCATTGGCTTGAGGATGGTAAGCTGTGGTATGACTGTGTTGAACATCAAGCTTATTAGACATCTCTTTACAGAGCGAGCTCTCAAATTGGTGACCTTGGTCTGTGATTATGACTTCTGGTACGCCATTCCTCGCAATCCAGGTATCATATAACCTTGCAGCCACTGTAGGGGATGTCATCTCATATAGAGGGATTGCTTCTGGCCATCGTGTTGCCGATGGTGGCAATGGGCCTACCAAGTCCATATGTACAGTTTTAAACTGCTCTGTTTGTTTCAAAGATTTGAGGGGCGAGCGAGTGTGTCTTCCTACTTTGGACTCATGACAGTTCAGGCAACTGCGAGCCCATTTGTTGCAGTCAGACTTCATTCGTGGCCATACAAACCTTGCCAAAATTAAATTAGCACTACATTTTGGCCCAGCATGTGACAGATTATGTACACTGTTAAAAGCCAACCTGCGATATTTTACTGGTAGAAATGGCCCATTCTTACCTGTACTGACGTCACATGTTAAGAAAACATCAGTATCGGGAATTTTTCGCTGTCTCAATTTGAGAGTAGTATCATCGTTCGATAACGACTCTTGCAATTCTGCATCCTTAAGCTGTGCTTTAGCTATTTCAGCATAAGGCAATTGGACAGGAACCGAGATAGCTTCGATTCTACACAGAGCATCAGCTGGAGTGTTAAGTTCTCCACTTATATACTGGATGTCGGTAGTCAATTGACCAATATAGTATAATTGTCGTGCTCTTCTCGGTGATGCCGGTTCTGCTTTTTGTGTGAAGGCATATGTTAGGGGTTTATGGTCAGTATACATAGAAAAACATCTACCCTCTAATTGGTGCCTGAAATGCTTCAACGCAGCAAAAATTCCGAGCAATTCCCTATCGTATGTGCTATAATTCTTTTCTGTTTTTTAGAGCTGCCTCGAGAAGAAAGCTAGCAGTAACTTCTTGTTGTCTTTGTCAAGTTGGTACAGGGTTGCACCAATAGCAAAATCAGAGGCATCGGTACTCACTCATAATGGCAGACTTTCGTCTGGATGAGCCAATAGAGTTGCATTTGCCAGTATATCTGATTTTCTCAAAGGCCTGTTCGGCTTCTTCATTCCATTTTAGTGGAGTCTTATCTTTCTTTTTACTTGTCTTAATTAGTGCAAACAGCTTACTTTGTTTGGCTGCTGCATTCTTCATGCAACGTCTATATAAGTTCACCATCCCCAAGAAACCCCTAAGTTCAACGACACTTGAGGGTTTCGGGAAGTTCAGTATTGGCTCTACTTTGGTCTTCAAGGGGGAAATGCCTTCGGTCAAGACTTTGTAGCCGAGGAAGTCAATTTCAGTCTGTGCATATAAGCTTTTACCTACGTTGATACTAAGCCCGGCAGCGTGTATATGCTGTACGATGGCTCTTACATTCTCCTCGTGCTGTTGCTCACTGTCTTCAGAGCAAATGCAGATATCATCCAAGTATGCATATGCAAATGGCAATTCCCTAAACAGTCCGTTGATAAATCTCTGGAAAGTTTGTGCTGAATTGCGAAGTCCAAATGGCATTCGAAGGTATTCAAATAATCCAAAGGGGGTTATAACTGCTGTCTTTGGTACGTCCTGGTTGGCCATAGGAATTTGGTGGAATGCCCAGTTGATGTCAATTTTGGTGAACATCGTTTTACCCTTCATATTCGCATTGAAGTCCATTATATTGGGGACTGGGTAGCGATCAGGAACTGTTATGGCATTTAAGGCCCTGTAGTCTCCAACAATTCGCCACTCTCCACTTGCTTTTTTGGTCATGTGGATAGGGGAGCTCCATGAGCTTTTTGAGGGGCGACATACGCCCTCCTCAATGATGCGATGGAAGTACTCCCATGCTGCTTTGAGTTTGTCAGGCAGTAACCTTCATGCTTTAGCATGGCAAGGCTGTCCTTTGGTTTCAATGTAATGAACCGTGTCGTGTTTGTATGTAGGATGCCTGCGAATTGATGGTTGAGTGACTCCAGGATAGTTAGACAGGATCCGTAAGAGTTGTCCGTCGACTTTTGTACAGCTGGATATGTTTGTGTCCAGTCGGTAAGCATGCGTTTTGCCATCCACACAATTTTTAGTTTCACTATTGATCAGTTTGCCATTTTTGAGGTCAATGATCAGGCCATAATGTGCAAGGAAGTCTGCACCCAGAATCGGGTTTGGAACATCAGCAACTGTGAAGGACCACGTCATATTTTCCTTGAGTCCGATGTCGACTTTGCTGGTCTCAAGTCCGAAAGCTGGAAGGTTTTGACCATTCACAGTACGGAGATAGTATTTCGGAGGAAGTACTTTTTGGTTTTTACTTACTGGCAATATACTCAAGTCTGCACCTGAGTCTATCAAGTACCATCTCCTATTTGTCCGGTCCTTTATGAACAGGGGCATGAGTGTTTTTCCAAGGGGTCTTCGGCCGCATAGATGGCCCCTTGTTCTTGTTTGACACTTCCTTGTTGTAGGATTTACCCCACCATTTGCACCTATTGTTGCATTTGGTGGCCTCTGCGCCAAACCTATTATGGAAAAAGCAACTTTTATCATCCCAATTTCGAGACTGTTTTTGGGAGATGATGTTCTCGGGGGAGTTGAACTCTGACCCCTGTTGTTGGAACTAGATCTGCGGTCTCTGGACCGGGACTGTCGTCCTTTGCTGTTGCTACAGTTATTGTTGTTGCTTCTACTTTTAGATCTTTGTCACCAGCTACTATTGGACTTCGTTGTGCTTGGGCTTTTGTTCCGTTTTACCTTATCAGTCAACTGAGCTATTTGGGCTCGAAGTTGAGCGAGTTCTCCAGTCTCTGCAGACATTGCACTAACCACGGGCTTTGACCTGGTGTATTCGAGTGCATTATCTGCGGATTTCGCAAGGAAGTCCAAGTCTGCGGATGTATTTATTACGGTCGAACCTACGGCAGCTAGGATTTGCACAACACTTTGTGGAAGTTGTTTGCAAAATTGGTTGCCTATGACAGAAGGGGCTACTATATTGTCCGCCTTCTGCCTTAGGGTTTGTCGTCCCTCATCTTCATACCACCCATCACATTATCAATAATTTTGTTCTTTGTTTTTCCAAATACATTTTTGATCTTCTTGGCAAACCAGGCATACTTATCATCTTCTGTCAAAGGGCATTCCATAATATCTGGAATGTGGCAGATTATCTGTGAGGGCATGCCTCCACAGATGTGTAGATATCACTGGTTCAGAGTTATGTTCTCAGTCTTGAACCTGCCTTCTAATAGAGTCAACCATAAGTCTACCTCATTGGGCAGAAATTCCAGGATCTCTATCCTCCATCTGTAGAAGTTGGGGTTCTGCCCTAGCTGCAATTGCAAAAGTTGTATAATCTGCCCCAAGACTTTGGGTGTCAGCTGTGGATAACTACTACCTCCCTGCGATGGTTGTGGGTTTTTGGTTGGTGGTGGGATCATTGCTTTGTCTTTCTGATGACAAGCATATTCTGCAGAACTACTTCCTTCCTTGCTGTTTGAAAACACTGGCTCCTGTGTTTGTAGGACAGGTGTTTTTGGGTCAGATCTTTGGCTTAAAGTTTGAACACTTCTCAACGTTTTTACTGCTAATTGATCTTTATTTATTACAGCTCCCAGTCGTGCTAATTCTGGGTGTTGAGGGCCTTCTTCCAGGTTTGTTAAATTCTTGGAGTGTCGAGTCGAAGTCGGGGGAATTGGGGGATGAGTCCAACCTTCTTCCTCCAGGTCTACTGTCTGGTTTCTCTTTGTTTGTATATTTTAAGGAGAGGGGTATAAATTCCCACTTCAGCAGACTCTACTTCGACAACCTAAAAGGTGTCTTAGTCTGCAAAAAAATTTTGTATTTGCTGAGCAAGCGAGTATCTTGCCAGCGCACCGCGCCAAATTTTTGTAAAAGCGCAACATGCCTAAGGACACCTCACGACGTAGCCAAAATCACGTCGAGGTCACCACCGTAGAATACCTTGTTGTGAGAGATATTCTCACCAGAAGGAAACTCTACAGAATTTAAGCGTGTTCAGCCACTTCATACATAAGTACGGGTAAGCCAGAACCAGACCGAACACTGGCAATTTTAGAGCCGTTTTGGGTGGTTTATATACGGCTTATTTACACGCACACTAAGACACGTATGTAAGAATATACGTATGTCTGTGAGGGCAGCCAGGTCGCATCATCCCCTACCAAGATAATAGATGGCTGACTGGTTCGTGTACGGATTGTGACATTGTTTTATTGTGTCACAATTGGGTACTCGTACATTACCTGCATGTACTTGCAGGTAATTACGATCGAACGTATTTAGTGTGTTTAACGTCACAAGGACGATTATTTGCCTGCCCTTTGGGGCGGCGACTGTCATCGAGGGGTCCAAACCCCTTTACCTCATACCAATGAGTCCCCACAAACTGTTTGCATCGCATCAGCCCAGTGTCTACTGTTCATGGCAAGTCCCTAGCATATTGCCAGTGTGTGGACTTATGAGCGAAGCCATGACACTGGGGGCGGTGTTTCTGGGTGGCCTTCAGGAGCCACCTCCGAAGAATCCCCTGAAATTTAGAAGAAAGATTGGACTTGCATGTATAAATGATAATCAACTTTATTAAAAAACAAAAGGAAATCACAAACATGAAAGTAGAAATACATAAAGAAAATAAACTAAATATAACTTCTGTCGCTACAATGTAATATGAACATGACAGAAACAAAACTTTCAACAAAAGATTGTCGCCACTGCCGTATATTGCAATACGAAGAGGAGAGAACAAATTATTGGCTGTAGATCACAGTTTCTGCAAAGGAAAAGTAGGGAAATTAGTGAGTCCTAAAAACATCAATGATACTAAGTAGTGCTCTTTTGTCACCTATTACCTGTAGACTTTTACAAAGCACTAGACAGTAATAGTGGGTTCCAAAAAATTGTAGTTATACTGTTTTTAGGAGTATAAGGTCCAATTATGGCGTGTCCTAAAGTCAGTAATTTTGGCTTGTCAGACCAGTCTACTCATGTCATAATCAGGGGGGTCTATCGGTACTAAGTATTTAGTTTTTTGACATTTTTGTCATTTAACTCTAAAGGAGCCAAGAACTTTATTGGTCTTGAAGATATTTTCTTGCTTGAAAATTCTATTTTTACGTGACAAATTTGGCTGTCACAAGATTTCTTCAAGTCAGTGATTTTCGCAGGTTTGTAAATGCCAGGTTTGGATGTGTAATCCAAAACGTGGACTATATCGTTTACTTTCAGTACAAATGGTACGGTGCATCCTGAGTTAGAGAGAGCAGTTAGTGGTTGGTCTCTTAGGTATAAGAGGTAAGCCAGAGGTTTGACAAATAATCTTGGTCGAGTTTCCAATTGTCCATTAGCTGTTTAGCTGTTGGAGTGGGATCTGTGTTTGATTTGTTAATCGGGTTGCTTAGGGAACCTAAGTTTGCTCGCATGAAATGTGCGGGTATTAAGGTCAGTTGATCGAGCTCAATGGGAGATGGGTAGAGCGGTCTCCTGTTTTACCATTGTTTGTATGTCTTTCAGACTTGCCTGAAAGGTATGTTTGTAGATTGAGTGGTGACTGTGGACTTCATAAAACACTTGTTTTATAATGCCTATCAGTTTGTAAACTCCACCATACCATGGTGCCTTAGCTGGGATGAAGTACCATCTAATGCCATTTTCATCTAAACTAAGTTTTATTTTTCGTTCTTCAGCGAATGTTTTCCAGTACTCGTGTAGGTATGTTGCAAGTTAGTGCGTTATTGGACAAGATAACTTTTAGCATGTCTTTGTCAGCCAAGAATGTTAAAAGCACTGTCCAGATGTCTTCAGTAGTCAGATTCAAAACTGAGATTAGGCGGACTGCTCTTGTAGATAAACATGTAAAATTCAACACTCAATTTGTATGGGGTGAGGTGGTTGGAGTAGCCAACTGTGATTTCATTTTCAGCAAGTATTTGTCAAATACCATGAATGTGCCAAAAATGTCAACAGTAGTTCAAAAATAAACAGTTGTTTAGTTGATTCTGTCTGTTGTTTCGTTACAGTTGTATTTCATCCACAAATTAGGCTACATTCTCAATTTTAATTTTCCCAAAAACTTTTGTTTCTGAATTGTGGCAGTCTTTTTCCTGTGGAGCGAATTTATTTATGCTCATGATTAGTGATGTGACGAATGTGGGATTTCAGATATTTACAAATGCGTATATTTACCGCGGACATTAATGAATGCGAATATTGATATCTTGTAGCCATTTAGCACCGTCTTTATTCCTATTTTGGAGTTTTTATAACTTCAAAATGCTCAAGTTTTTATTAATATCTATTAAATTTTCAAGAGCTGTTTACTGTGGTATATTCTAACATGCTATCAATTTTGGTACAGATCAGCGGGGCGGTACTTCCAATATTTCCGATTTTATTCCGAATTTAGACTCTGAAATGGATAATGTTCAATAAATAACTCCGAACTTCAATCAATCATTACTCATGATATTCGCAAAAATATTCGTATGCCTTGGTGAGAATGTGAACGTCAAAATATTTGCGAATGCGAATATTCGTTATGTCACTACTCGTGAGTCGTGACTAGTTTGTGTGGCCTGCAATTGTGTGGGAGATATTATTAGTTGATAGGCACACTTGTCGGTGTTTCTCACCCATCGAAAGTCCTCAAGTCCTCAGTACCAATCCATCGTCTGACATTGTGGTTTTTTTTTTTTTTTTTTTTTTAGAATAATTGTATCTTTTATCATTGGAAATATAATAAAATTCAATCTCAATTTTGGTACATTTACACGCGATTTTTGTAACATTCACAACATCTCAATTTTAAAAAAACTCCTCTCTCGCTTCACTATTTCTGAGCTGCTATTTGAGCTACAGATCGCTAAAAATCAGCCTATTATGTTCTTGCTAATCTTTCTCTATTGTAGACTAAAATTTCGTTTTTTATTTGTTCGGAGGATTGAATTCTTAAATCCCTCTAATTCCTTCTAACTCCGTATTCTCGGTGGTGAATTTTCTGTGCTCGGATTATGACAAATTTCAGTATTGAGTCATTTTACGTTCGTAGTGATATATTAAGCTCATGATTTTCCGAACAAATTTGTCACGAGTTATTCACTTTCAAGGTAGTCTTTTTTATTTGTTTCGATTTCTTGTTTTTTCAGTTCCAACCGAATATTTCCAGCATTTAGATCATACAGGCAATCGCGTTGACCGTTATGAGCGACCAGAACTGCTTTATGGAGCTTACGAGTTCACTGTTAACAAAGATTATTGCAAGGTAATGAAAGAAGAGTCCGTTTTCTTTTGTCCTAATCTTCCTTGTACCCAGTTTCCTTGCGAACGGGGTATTAAAATTGATCTCACAAAAGGGTGAGGGGTAAGGATACTGAAAATTGCCTGTTTCATGAAAAAAAAAATGGTTGGTACCAGGTTTTGCGTTTTGACCTAATTTTTTTTAATGTATACATGTATAATATAATTATATATGTAACGGCGAAACAGATCGAGTATAAATTTTCACAATAGATTATCTTCATGTCGGTGCAGGTTTGATAGAGGTTTGGTGCCTGTTGGTTCGGTTGTTTCTAAAAAAACTAAAGAAAAATTGCTGGAAAAAATTTTATGTTCAAGGTTTTGAGAAAACTACGAAAGGGATAGAGCTGAAATTTTCAGGAAAAGTATTCCTTATATGGGACCTAGTCTGATAAGAGTTTGATGCTTATTAGCTCAGTAGTTTCTGTGAAAACTAAACAAAAAATTCATTGAAAATTGTTTTTCAGCAAAGTCTTATCTGTTTCATTTACTTGGCGTCGTCATCTGCCCTAATTAGTCGTTTATTTATTTATATTAATTTTTTTTTTTTACCAATCATAGGATGGTGAAATTCCGAACGTACCGGCTTTCATATTTGTGATTGACGTTTCCTATAACAACGTGAAATCCGGATTTGTGCATTTGTTGTGTGAAAACATGATCGATATAATCAGTAATCATCTGCCGGTAGACGAGCAGGCCTCGGAAAGTCACGTCAGCAAACGGATTAGGGTCGGATTTATCACGTACGACACTACCGTTCACTTCTACAACATCAAGGTACCACCGTTCTAGGTTCGCTCATACTAGGCTGGTTTTCAAGCTATTGGTCTGCTACTCACTTACATAGTACTAGCTCTCACTGGCTGGCTCGTTAGATATTATGAGCTGGAAGAGTTCAAATTGTTTTCACTTTTCCGACTAGTAGATCTCATAAAACCGTGTATAATGCGAAACAAAAGATTTATCTTGGTTCATTGCGATTTTTAATGAATTACGAGTCGAACAAACTATTGAAAGTGAATTAATTCATTTTCCGTATAAGATGAGACGCTACATAAACAACAATTCTGAAGTAATTATAATTCTTACCCCAAAATCACTGGCTAAATGTCCGGTAGTACTATCCGAGTAACTGCGTGCAAACGAGCCTGGTGTGCTTGTTGTTTATGGTTATAGACCATCGTGTCGTGTGTAAGATAATTAATGCGTGTGCTCAGCGCCAATTAATACGACTCTTTGTTCGCCTCGTGTGTTACGCAGTCGTGCTTGGGTCAACCGCAAATGATGACTGTCGGCGACATGGAGGATATGTTTGTGCCGCTTGTGGACGGATTCCTGTGCGATCCGGTAGATTCACGCGTCGTCATCGATACGTTGATGCGTCAAATTCCGCACACGTTTGCTAATACCAGGGAAACGGACCCTGTGTTATTGCCGGCCGTGCAAGCCGGTCTCGAAGCGCTTAAGGTATTTCCGTGTTTTCTTCGCGCTGTTTTGTTCCGTTGCTGCTGTACACCATCCGAGTATCAGTATCATACTCAACATTCGGTTGTCGCCGAAGACCGTTTCGTTTAGGGATTACAATTGCACCAAATGGCTTCGGGCTCCATTTTTGTAATTATACATACCTGATTTCGCCTTTATGGGTGGTGGGATCCGGCGTAATGTTTAATGCACTAAGAATAAGGAAGCTATATAGATTATTTGTGAATTTTATGTAGTTCTGTGATGTTCGGCTGCTGTTAACGAATTTTACGCGAAAATTTTGTCTGAAAAATATCGAAAAATATAATTTTTATCGGAAAAATGATATACTTGCCTGAAATTTTGTGTAAATTTTCTAGAAGCAAGCGAATGTCAGAAGAGTACATGAAACACATTTAATATTTACAGCTCTTCTCTTTTAAGTCGTTTTATGCGATCGAAAGTGCGCTAGTCCTGCCGGATTCAGTCGGATTTACTGAAAGTCTTGCAAAATTTCGGAGAGAATATCAACTTTGTGGAATATAGCTGCTTTGATAAGTTTGCTTTTCAATCAAACTTTCTTCATTTTCTTCTCTCTTAGGCTGCCAAATGCGTCGGTAAACTGTTGGTATTCCATTCGTCGTTGCCCACAGGAAACGTTCCCGGAAAGCTGATTAATCGCGAAGATAGAAAATTACTCGCTACCGAGAAGGAGAAGACAATTTTGAGTATGTAAATGCGGTGACGTCTGAAGAAACGCGCGTCAAACGTTGGAAAACTTTTTGCGATTTTCGTAGATTCGTTGCCTAATACCGAGCAATAAACAGGAATTGGGGCTAACCCTTTATCGTTTTCGAATTTCGTTTGGCCATTTTTTGAAACTCGCTAATGAAATACACGGGTGTATGGTTCTTTGACGGCTAATTACGATGCTAAAACAATTTTTCGAAAATTAATCCCTAATAGGTATTTTTTTGATAGCCCAATTTAAATTTTGAGTGTTGTTTTTTGTTGTTTTTTTTTTTCATTTTTTAATTATATGTAACCCGTTTTTGGAAATTATAAACACTAAAGAAAACCTTTCGGTGATTACGTTTTATTTTCAATGAATTTTATCGATATAAATACCTAATTTATGAGGTGCCGAGTTAATTTCGAGCTGTTTTTTTTTTCATCAGACTTCAATGAAGATATTTCCCTCCGACCTTATTTTCAGTAAACTGTTCCGTTATCGTCCACTTTTTTTTCAAGTTGTTGAAATGGAATTTTGCTTCAATATTTTTTAATCCTCCCATTTATCTTTTCTAGGATGCTTTTAGAAGGATATTAAATATTGAAACGTAGTTTATACGTACTGAGTTCACGTTGGAACAAGGCCCTTGAAGACGCAAGATAGCGGCGTTTCTATTATTCGTTGGCAAAAAACCAGTAAAAAATAGGGTCCTATCCCGAAAAATTAGTTTCGTATATTCTCAACCGTTGAAATTCGATTCTAAAATAAACATTAGTATATTGAATTTGGGGAGATCTTAGTAAAAAAATCAAAGCGACTTTTGATTTCAGCTTCGTGAAAAAGCTTTCAGTTTATGGACAGGAAAAGATCTGTTTTAAAAATTTTTATGCGTATATTTTTTATAAATTTTATTTCCATGAATTTTTATCACAATTTGTACCTCATTGTAAGAAACGAAAAATAAAACTTAGTAATTCGCGTCGTTCATCATGTGAAGAAGTAAATTCCACTGATGCAAAAACGATTTTATGCTGTTACTATCGATGCTTTACTTCAGACCGAGACACATGCGAAGAATACACTTTTTTTTTTATCAAATACTGAAAAAGTGAAAATTTAGTTCGTTGTCCGCAAAAATTTACGCTCTCACCTTTAGAAGTGTTGTTTCAAATTAATAAAATATGGTCGTTTATTATGTGCGTATTTCCGCCAGTGTTCGCTAAAGTTTCCTATCGTTTGTTGCGCCATCATTAAATTTTCTGGAATTCTCAAACGCGCTTTGTTCGCGCATCAGTTTTTCGCACATTAATTATGTTTTTTCCTTCTCCTCCGTAGCTCCACAAAATGCGTCTTACACAACTCTGGCTCAAGAGTGCGTTACTAATAGCTGCAGTATCGACCTGTTCGTGCTGAATAATTCGCACGTCGATCTAGCTACCGTCGGCCAGCTGTCGAAAGTGACCGGAGGCGAAATTTTCAAATACACATACTTTCAGGTGGGTGGCATTTCTAAGTTGCGCCAAATGGCTGGTAGTCTTCTAGTTAATCCTATTATTCGATCGCACGATTTTTTGCACAGGCCGATGTTGACGGCGATCGACTGCTGCTGGACGTGAAACGCAACTTACAACGTCAAATCGCGTTCGACGCCGTCTTGAGGGTACGAACGTCGACCGGTGTTCGTCCAGTCGCTTTCTACGGCCATTTGCACATGAGTAATACGACTGACATTGAACTGGCGTCCATCAACGCCGACAAGGTGAGACAGCTGGATCTCATCCTTCTGTGTGTGCGTTTGATTATCGCAGAAAGTTGTCACTTTTGTCGCCATCGTTAAAGTTTAAAAGTTTATTCCTCTCCGTATGGTGTTGAGGTGAACGTCGCTGTTTTTACTGACTGCGTATTTTACACGGACGAGTTTATAACCCGGGCTATGTAGTACTGGACCAGTAAAGCTCCATAAGACTAATGTACTTTTTAATGTCAAGACATGCCGGCATAAAAGTAGGTAACCTTCATGTTTTGCTCGAGTTCACCAATTTAGAATACATTTAATAAAGTTATCCCTTAAATTCAAAAAGATAGCATATGTAAACTTAGTTTAAAAGACATGTCTAGCCAGAAATCATCGTTCTTAACTGGTCCATTACTGTATGTATTGTCAAAAGGTTATAATTATTTTTAGTATGTCCTATCTCCGGATTTAACGAATGTTGGTTGTATTTTAACTGTTTTTCCACTGGTCAGATTTTCATAAAAATTATACCAAAATATTCGTTACGATCCGGAGGTTGACATAAGACTTCTCATTTTCAAAATTAGTTTTGTTCCGAAAAGTTTTAATTTTTAATGTTAGAATTTTAGCATTTTGTGTGGACAAGTTGATGAGTTTGGCGTTTTTCATCAGCTAGAATCCTCCATTCTTTTTGATTCTCATTTAGTAATTCTAATTGGTGGTTTATAAGTCTCTACGATACGATATTTCCCGTAGTAAACGTAAAAGTTCTTTTGGGTTCTTTTTTTGTGGAATATTTCATATACTAGATCTTATTACTACTCGGTCTTCTGGAGTTTTCTATTCATTGTTTTAACATATCAGTCTTCGTTTTTAAATACTCCGAAACAAAAATTATTTAATATAAAAAAACTTGTAAGTAGATTTTCAAGGAAAACCTGCTGAAGAAAACGATGGTATGAACCAAAGCGACAAAACAAACTGAATTTTGGAATAAGAACCAAATGCGAATACTGATTTTTGATAAAAATTCATCAATTCCAGAAAATATTTCTTGTTCATTGCTCCTTAAAAAAGTGAGGAGGTCAGCATTTAAGCCCTCATTTGCAGGATTATTCATTTTAATACCTTCGAACGTTTAAATGTAATAAAAACCTGAGCCTGTGTTGTAAAATTGTGATTTAAACATTTTAAAACAGTTTTAATTACTTTCATGAATAAGTGGAGTCCCTTCGAATTGGGTAAGCCCGGTCCCAGAGTTCCAGAGAGTATAGATTCGGTTCTTATTCAGTGCTAAAGGGGGGGGATGATATGGTGCGAAAAGTACGGTTACTGTTCCGATTTTTCTACCGATTCATATGATATACGTTTGCTTGTTTCAGAGTGTAGCTGTTGAAATCAAACACGACGACAAATTGAACGAGGAGGACGTGGTGTTCGTGCAGGTGGCCACCCTCTATACGTCTTGTTTCGGTGAACGACGCGTTCGTATTCTGAATTTGGCTCTGAGTACTTGCACTCAGTTGGCCGATTTGTTTCGCCACTGCGAACTGGATGCGTTGATCAATTATTGGTCGAAAGTCGGTACGCGTAGCTCTCTCTCTCACTCTCTCCCCCCGCGCTTCATATTTTAATCGCAGTTTTCGTCAAATGCCACATTCACTCATCGACGATGCGTCGTCTTTGGTTCGTTTCAGCCGTCACAAAACTGCTAGAGGGTACGCCGCGACAAGTTCGTGAAAGTCTGGTCAGTCGATGCGTGCGCATTTTGGCCTGCTACCGTAAGCTGTGCGCCAGTCCTTCGTCTCCCGGCCAGTTAATTCTGCCCGAATGTCTGAAATTGCTGCCCCTATACTTGAATTGTCTGCTAAAAAGCGACGCCATTTCCGGCGGTGAGTGTGTAGACTAAATTTGTTCTGTCGGCATTCGACAAAATGG
Source organism: Ericerus pela (assembly GCA_011428145.1). NCBI lineage: Eukaryota > Metazoa > Arthropoda > Insecta > Hemiptera > Coccidae > Ericerus > Ericerus pela. The sequence continues at coordinate 20,013 of WOFM01000119.1, forward strand.
CGCTGGAGTACGCGTTAAATGAAAACAACGGTAGATATAGTGGTAAGTGAACGCTAAAGATTCTCGTATGTTTCTGCTTGTGTGCAGGTTCGGATATGACCGTCGACGATAGATATTTTATGATGCAGGTCGTCTCTATCGCCGATGTACCGTCGTCGGTGAATTACTTCTATCCACGACTGTTACCGCTCGTGCGCATAGATTACGCCTCTGACGAGATACCAACTCCGATTCGGTGTACCGGTTATAAACTTTCCAATAGCGAAGCCTATTTGCTCGGTGAGCCAAAACGATTCTTTTTCATTTTATCGACTTTATCTGCACAAAGTTGTCTTTGTCGTGTTTTTTTTTTTTTTTATGACTTCTTCATTTGGCTCAAATGTATGCGGTGTCTGTTATATGACTACGTCAAATGTGGACACTATTAATTTTCAATTTAACAACCATCCCTTTCAATATATTCGTCTTCTGCGTCTACCTTGCGCTAAGTGTGAATTTTTCGTTGTTGAAAATAGTGCTTAAAATGCTTACATACTTGTTTGCAAAGTGTGCATTCTACAATTACGTCGTTTTTGCTTTCGTAGCCCTCACCAACTCAAAATGTGTTTATCCTATTTTGTTTTTTGTACACATTTCAAACTTCGTTCGTCTCTATCCATTTTTTGTAGGTGGGTATGTTGCAAAAAATAGTGTGTGACCCGCATGTTCTTAGTAGGTGATTGATTCTCGTGTTATTTGTATCAGTGGCTTTCGTTTGTCATTATAATTTTTTTTATTATTTTGGTGGGGGTGTTGCGAAAATTAGTGGGTGACCGCGTGTATATACAAAATCACCCACACTGTGCACTTATATCACAAATAACTGCAGTGAAACCTCGATATATCGAACATAGATATAACAGATTGCCTCAATATATCGAACCGGTTGTCCGGTACTTAGACATTCCTATGGTTGCCTATATACTTGATTCTACGAATTATTTTTTATAAAGAACCATTTTTTCTGGTACGTAGAGGATTCATTATATTGAGGTTCCTTTGTATTTGTGTGCCGTACCTAGGCAAATATGTGCCAAAGTTTCGATTTTCAAGACGGTTAAGCTTGTTTAAATTGTAATATTCTCACTACGAACGCTAAATGTTGCCAAAAATGGAGTACATCTTTCGGTTCTTTTATTTGTATTAAGTACGACGCTAATAGCCGTTTTGTTTTTGTTTTTTTTGTTTTGTCCATCGTACAGAGAATGGAGTCTACATGTTCCTGTGGCTCGGTTCGAAGTTACCAAACGAATGGCTGGGAAATGTATTCGGCGTGGCGGATGCGTCTCAGATAGGTTCAAACCTATTCCAGTTGCCCGAATTCGATAACGTGTATTCCAGAAAAGTTCATTCGCTCATCTCTCACATTCAAAACGAAAGGCGTCGAAGTATGAAGGTGAGTTCTGGTGTCCGTCATGAAGAGTCCTCGTTTTGCCCGTTCTCCTGCTGCCGTTCCCCCAAGACCAAGATGTGGGTCACGATGGTTCTAATCATTCGATCCTTGAGACGAGCACCGAACCAGTACGCCGCACAAATTCCGAACGCGTATTGGTTGAGGGAAGCGAGTGCTGTGAAAAGGCGAAGAAAAAACTTGGTCCCATTCGCAGAACTGTGATTAAGTTTTGCAGTATTGATACTGCAAAACCATTAGTGTTTTTGAAATTGTATTATTTCGCAGAGAAATGCCACGAACATGTTGGTTCACCGGTGAAAAATTGTTACTTTCTTCTGTAGTGACGAGAGGAGGGGATTTGGATTTTTAAGTAGTATTATTATCGCGAAAGTTTTTATGTATACAGGGTGCTGGCGGAGTGGACGTCAAAATTCCTGGTGGTGGTATGGTAGGCTAAGTACAGTACGTATGCGTGTTGGAACAGTTGCGTACCCACCTGCTGCTTTGTCCTTGTATTGGAAGTAAAAATGTGGTTTTGGTTACTCAAATGTACCTATTGGACATTACGAAATTCGACAAGTTTTCATTCTTAATTTGTTTTAAGTAAAATGGTGGGTTTCTGTTTAGGTTACCAAATGAAAGAGGAGATTCTGAACAAATAAATTTGAATGGAGAATCGAAAATTTGAGTCGTTACGTTACATTTATGATAGTTTTTGATGGTGAGTTCTCTCGAGAACTCAGTAAAATCAAGTACGAAAAATTGTATCAATTCAAGAGGAGTGCTGATAGTTTTGTGGAGTTGAGCTTTGGATTCTGTTTCATATTTAAATTTTTTCCCTTCATTTTCGTCTTATTTACCTTTTTTTTTTTGGCGTTGGAGGAATTTCGCCCTTTCACCCGTGCATCTGCGCCTGATTTAATACGAGCGACTTTCTATTTGAGCACTAACCAATGTTATCGCCCACTACCAAATTCTACGTTTACTACGTCGGTATTCGCAACAAATGGTAATTACTACTATTTTGTAGCTATCGTTGTCACTCATGAATGAATTAGTACGACGCTCGATACTACAACGTCTTATCATCTCATCGATTATGATCAACTCATATTCAAGTGAATTTACTGCATACATGCGTTTCTAATTTCGTTACTGGTTCTGCTCTTGTTGTGATATCATACAGTTGTTTATATTCTCGACTCACAATAAATTAACGTTAGTAAGATGCAGTTTATTAAGTATGTAAAGCGATGAAAATTTGTGTGAAAATTTTCCATACTAAAATAACTCGAAAATTAATTGAGATTTTGGCGAAAAATACTCGATCCTTTTGAAAGAACGCATTTGTCTCAATATATGTGTACCATACACCTAATGTTATTATGGCATTTACTTAACTTGTTTCGTATATGTATCAAAATGTAGCTGTATGCTGCCAGTTTCTTGCAACGGTCTTCATTTTCTCGTTCAATTTTTGCCTCTTCTGGCTACTCAGATTATCAGTTTTTTTCTCAACTTACTTTTCACAGTCTCTTCTTTCATTTAGTGGCACAAACTGTTGACTACTTTCATTACGTGAATTAGCACTTTCGAATAACCCAATTTTTTCCCTATAATTCAAAAACCGATATGAATTTGAATGAAATCTATTTTTTTGAAATTTTCTTGTGAAATATTTCAAAATTCATATGAAATTTAAACAAATTTTGAAATGTATTTACGAATCAAATTTTTGTCAGATTTATTTCTATACAAGGTTCACCTGTCGCGAAATTAGCGGCAATATAATAATTAATAATTATAGGCATTGTTTTAACATTATTTTGAATTTCATCAGTGTTTTAAAACGTGTGAAAAATTATTTAGTGTATATTTTCAGATTTATCAATTAAATCAATGTTAGTATGCGTTTGAACATATATTTCAACATTTAGGTCCACAAGCTTTGTGACATTCATAAAAGATAATACCAAGCAAATTCTATGTGTAATACAATGTTGTTTTGAAAGTGTTTTGATGAATATGTGGAGGAGGCAGTTTGGGAAGTATAGTGTATTTCAAAAACAAATTTTGAAATGGCTGTTTTTAATGTGGAACACATTTTTAATTTCACTGTGGTGGTGAAAACTAGAACAAGACGGCTGGCAGGAATTTTGGTGCAAATCTCGGTGCGAAGAAGAGAAGAGAGAAGAAAAAATGTGTCTGTGCGAGTAGATGTGTGGTTGTGCGTGCGCACAGTGTGCCCGCATACAAAGACATCACTTATGGTAGACCATAATATTTTTCCCTTCGGATTGTCATCTCCGCCTCGACCGCCCTCATCACAACCCAGAGAGAGATTTATTTATTAAGTAAATTTTTTATTGAAAATGAACTTATTAATCTTGGTGTCATGGAACAACCTTGGAATGGGGGTGGGTACATTTTTCATTTCGAAACTCTAAAATTTTGGCACCGTAAACTCGCATTCATATAAATGTCAATTTCTTGTTACCACAGTACTGGTCACAATTTTTGTCCAATAGTCATGAAATTTGGAATAACAATTAGTACTAAACTAAGGATCTGACCTATTGATTTTGCTGCGGATTGGCTGTACGGTAGTTCCAACTTTTTTTTTTTTTGTTTTGATTATAAAATTTTTAATTTTCGACAAATAGCTACGAAATTTAAAACAAATATTCATTATAATTTATTACAACTCGCTATAAATTTTGGTGCGCATCAGCCTTGGTAAAACTATGTTTTGTTTTTATTTTGGCTACAAAATGCCTATTTTTGGACCAATAGGAACTTCATTCGGAACGAATATTTATTATGTCCTATTTTAATATATTAATCATTTTGGAGCGAATTGGAAGGATACTTTAACTGTATAGTACTGAACCATTAAGGCTCCATAAGACCAATGTACTTTTTAATGTCAAGGCCGGCATAAAAGTAGGCAACCTTAGCGTACCTTTTGCGTATTTTCGACATTTTGCTTGAATTCCAGTTTAGAATACATCTGATAAAGACAACCCTTAAATACACAAGAAAAGCGTACATAAACACAAAGCAAAATACGTCAAAAAGTACGCTCTGGTTGCCTATTTAATGTCGACATGGTTAACCAAAAAGCATCTTTCTTTACTGGTCCACTACTATATAGTTAAAAGGCAGGGTACTTGTGGTGCAGTTATTTTGGATATTATTTGGTCTATAAACTATTTGATTTTTAACCAATAACTAAGAAATTTGCCTAAAATATAAACAATAATTTATTTCAACATATGAGCAATTCTGGTGGGGATCGGCCGGAAGGTATTTCCGAAAAATTTATTATTGTTTAGATTTTAAAAGGGATAATTATTTTTAAATATGCTCCTATAAGGTGAAGACTCGACAGCTATTAAAATGTGTTCCACATTAAATATTTTAGTCCACCTCAGCAGGTAATGAAAAGCTTTTTTTTTTTTGTACATAAGAAATTTTGTTACCTCTAAAATTGTCAGATATAAAGGTTAATGTCCAGGACTATTTGAAGGAAAGTAATTTTGAAAATGCGCTGTTGCCAAACATTTATTTTTTCCAATCCTCGATTTTCAAATTCACTGCAAGATTTAGCCCTCCTCAAAAATATTTTTAAAAGCTCGATTAGGTTCAAACCAAAGCTGAAATTAAAAAAATGAGCAGTTTTGCCATATCTGCGAATCATGAGCTTTCGTTTGATATGCATAAAGATATACTTTTGTTACTTCCTCAATACACAAAAGGGAGAACAAATTACTGTTAATATGGTGATAAATTTCATGAAACTTATTTTTTTGAAATATTTCAAAATTCACATCAGTAAGTGTAGTAACAGTTTGTTGAATTTTCTAATATTTTTGAAAAATTTACCTAATAATACTTCAAGACTCATCTTGATCTTCTGCTATGCCCATTGTAATGGCCAAACACCAAGGGGTGTGAGTGCAGGAACCGGAATAACCAATATATTTATAATGTCGTGTGCCTTTTTCGTTTGCGCAGTTGACTATCGTTCGGGAACAAGACAAAATGGAGATCGTATTCAAAAGATTTCTGGTGGAAGATGGGACGCCAGGTGTTGCAACGAGCGCTGACAATTACGCGTCCGCGCCCTACGTCGATTTTCTGTGCCAAATGCATAAAGAAATTCGCAACACGTTGTCCTAACGCTTATCCGTTTTGTTTTATTTTTATATATGTTTTTCTTTAATCGTTGCATTCGTATTGTAATATAGAAAATTTATCATATCTTTTATTATTATCTTTCCTCGTTTTTTTTTTTTTTTTTTTTTGGTTTTTTTCTCTTTTCCCTATAAAAATACGAATTATCGTTATTTACTCGTGTCATCTCCTCGTTAATTCGAAAATCTTGAACAACTAAACGACTTGACTAAAACTTCTATCGTAAATCTTGACAATCCCATTTTGTTACATTTGTACAACGGTATGCGGAAATTTTTTTTCCACATCTCGTTTTACATTTCTTTTTACATTAATTTATATTTCTACGTTTATTTTTACATCTGTCTGGATAGTTTTTGATTTTTTACACAAGTTTTAGCTTGTTTTTTATTTTTTTTAAATTGATTTTTATAAACATCTATGTCGGCATTCAGTATGTTCAATGCTATCCACTTAAAAAATTTCAGCCTTTTAGAACAATAATTGCGTTTTAATCCCCATTGATGGAACTTGTGGCTAAACCAGGCCTGATGATTGAGGTGGAAGGGGAATTCTCCTCGAGATTTTTAGGTGCCCGGTGTTCTCAAGAAAAGAATAGGTGAATTTTGAGGAAAATCTACTGAAAAACCTTTCAATAAATTTCTTTGGTCACTTTGCTTGTGAAATTGACTTGCGCAGTATTGTAAAACCCCTACCACAGATAAATCTCAGATACTGCACTAGAATATGAATTCAATTTTTACGGTAGCCATAAATTTTTTTTCACTATAGACCCAAATTTTCTCTGTGGCCATGGAATAAACACCACTTAACAAGTTTTGATTATATAGGATTCCAGTTTTCACTAGATTCAGAACCAACTACTTACCGAATTTTAGCTCTATCAAATGATAATAACGCCTTAGCCACCATGGGTGGAACTTTTGTCAACTCCGTTACTAAACCACTTGACTGATTCTCATCAATTTTAAATAAGTTTCATAATTAGATTCAGAACCAGCTACCCACCAAATTTCAGCACTATCAGATGATAATGATGTGTGAAGATTTATTGGTGGAACCTATTTTGCCCTAACCCCTCAATCGAATCGTACAAATTATAATCCCATCTGAGATTATGGCAAAACCTACCCACATACCAAATTTCAGCCCCGTTGGGCAAAAATTACGACCTTTATCGTGCTTACAAGATAAATGCCGAATATAGATACATACATACGCATATATGATATTATAAATAATTATGTATTTATAAAGATGCCAGCCCTGAAGCGCTACAAAGTGGCTCTGTGGTTCGTACTGGCCTGGCAACACTGATAAATTCATTATTTGGATGGAAACAACGAAACATTTATAGTTGGCGCATGCGCCTTGAATTTAGTCTGAATAATTTTCGTTGAATTTTGTCTTAAAAAATCGGGTTGTACGTTTATCATAATGATATGAATTTCTGATTTTAATGCTAAAAGTCACGATTTTATATGAATTGGAAAACTATCATGGTCGCAATGACAACTTCGCTAACTCACACGATCCTAAACCGCAGGTTTGAAACTCTGCTGAAAATCGAAAACAATATAAAATTTACTCAAGTTTCTTAAGACACTTTCCATGTTCCAACAAGACGAATGTTTGTAAGCGCAATCGGTATACCTCACTGGTTACGGTTTTTGTGGAATTGCTTTCAAAAGCATTAATTAGAAAATTTTTTTGAAGTGAACAAATGATCTTTCGATCTATTGATCTAATTTTAAAAGATCTGTACTCCACACTGCTAGAACATAAATTAAAAAAATAAAAAGTGCCGAAAAAAGGGGGAAGTCTTATTACTCTCCTATGAAGAAGTGTATCATATACTTTTTCTGAAATCCACTTTGATCACAGACGCTTATATATTTTTCTGTTTTACATTTTTATCGGAAAGTACCGAATCAGTAGGCACCAGGCACCAAACTACTATCAAACCTGGTCCGACATAAGAACTACATTTTGTGAAAATTTTAACCCTACTTATCCCTTTCGCAGTTTTTTCAAAACCGTGAACACAAATTTTTGGCGATACATACATAAAATATATTCAAAAAAATTAGGTAAAAATGGAAAAATGGTACCAATCGTCCTCTTTTCTCGTGAAACGGATAATTTCCATCATCCCCACCCCTAACCCTTTTGTAAGGTCAATTTTAATACTCCATTTTCAAAAAAAAAAAAAAAAAAAAACTGGATAAAAAATGAAGCTACACAGTTAGCTCTGGTCAACAATAATAGAGTCTTATCATGTTAGCATTTTCTTTCAGTATAATTATATTAAAAAATTGAAAAACTTATTTTATAATTTGTTGACGTTATTAAATAATGTAGAATATGGGTGCAAAATTTTATTAAAATTTATTAGGTAGTTTCCGAAGACTATAATATTCCTAAAAGTTGTAAAAAAAAAAGCTGGGGTGGAGTACTGAGCCTCCGAGGCTCCACCTTTTTATGCCCCGGGAATACCTATTTGAAATCTTCATCATACAAAAATGTAGAGCTAATAAAACGAATCGAGTAAAAACTGAGTACGTATAGACTATTTTACTTTCAGGTAACAAGGGTTACAACACAAAAAATAAGCAACAGTAAAAATATAGCCTGTGCATGGATCAGTTCGTTGCAATAAACCAACTAGAATCAGAATCTTACAATAAATATCATAATAAGCCTATTTATTTATTTTCTAAATTAGAATTTTCATTTCACAGACGAGAAAAGGATGGAAAAAATTTGTCTTTTCATTATACTAAAAATAACAAAATGACTAAAAAGCTAAAGAGCGAAACGTTGTCTAACAAGTGCTGTAAAATATGACTGATAAAAATGAGTGGGTAACGATAATGGGGAATATTTTACGTGATTGCACAGCAGTCAAAATTCATTGTACACATAGAGTACCTATTCTTAAGACATCACAAAGAATGGTGTCATTCTGACCACTATTTTGCAAAATTGTGCAATAATCGTAGATTAAACACTGTCAAGCGATATAGTGATATTACAATCAGGAACAATGCATAAATAGAGATCAATAAAGCTACGAAAGTTTTTGTGCGGAGGGCAGTTTCAAATGAGAACTTTACACCAAAATCAAGCAGAACACGACGTAATTCTAATAATGTAAAATTCAATTTTTGTTCAATTCGCGTGCGCAAAAAAAAAACTGATTCAGCGGTGGCAGATCTAAATTTAATGTTTCCCAATCACAGGTGCGCGCATCCACGATAAAGAGTGACTATTTTCACGGTAACTTATTTGCTATCGCACAGTTTGCTGGCTACAGAGACGTATTTTTGCAGGAAGTGTTCGCTACGTCATCTTACAATAGGGCAGCGCATTCAACTCACGTTCTCATCACTTCGTTTTTCACTCACTGTTACTGGTAGGTAACGAACAACGCATACTACGATGTCAAAACGAAAAAAAACGATAGTTCTGCGACGTCCACCAAACAATAATCTTCGTTGTAGCACTACACGATAGAATTCAGGCGGTACATTGCGATGAAAAGAAGCAACAGCCGGAACGATGTACCAATCACATCGATGGCAGTTATCATCGACATCCACGCAGATCAATTTTTTCCCAAAGCACAAGCGTCCTTAAAATTTACTGCAGAGAACTCGGAAAAGTAGTCGTCGTGTAGAAAACGTACCAATGATTCGAACGAACACAGAACGCTTTTAGAAGTGCTTTTTGATGAAGAGGTTACTTGAATTTTGGTGCTGCAAAATTTGAGTCGATGCGTGATGTCTTTGCCATTAAACAGAATTCGAAAGTAGAACTTCTTAGTCGGCGTACTTTCTGTCTGCTTGGCAGCATAAACCTACATTGAGCAAAGGCAATAACAGTTATGAAAATTACTACGATACATGCGGTTATAATAATATCGATAGCTTGCTGCACAACCGACGGCCAACGTTTTCAGGGAAATGGAGAAGAGTTTACGATTTCTTACAGACTCTTTGATGTGCGATACCTTTACCCAAAATGAAAAAGCGTATCGCTTAAACAGTCACAATAATATGTTACGAGGGAACCGACAATAAAACGTTCTAATAATTTTTTGAGAAATGTTACTAACTGCCCTCGCGTCCGTTGCGCAGTAAGCTGTTGACATCGCTGACACGTGAGCACTTAATTACCTCAAAAATGACTCTAGACGCATATGGTGGGAACACCGACTCATTCGAAGTAATGCCCATAGCAGTCAACAAATACTGCAGCGTCTTATCGTGCGTTGAGTACAGCACAATCTTTGGCTTTTCATTCGAAACGATTTTCAACAAATGTGACGTGACGCTTTTGATAAATCCGTACGCGTTCAACGACGACAGCTTATGCCTACGTAAACTTTTAGCGATTTGTCGTATATCCCAGTCAATGTAGGAGAATACGCGAGTGATGTGAGCTGGTCGGACACACTCCAGCGAATGACAGGGTAACGGCGTATTGTGGCAAATGTAGGTCAACAGAGCATCCTTAATGAAGTGCGGATCTTTGGAAAAACTACCGTCGGACATCGTGTACACGATGGAGGCGATTTCTTCAATCAACTGCACGATGGCTGGATGCGATTTTAAGCGAGCCACGTTCTCGGCGATCACCCCTCGATTCAGGTGCTCCGTGGCCGGACACGCACAGTCCTCGAAACAGAAGTACATACTATTGGCAACGTACAAGGTTATTTTATGAAACTGATCCTTCAAAAATCCGTATAAAAACGCGTTCAAACTCTGAAACGTTCGACGATATTTGGTCGTGTAGGCAAAAATATTACTCTGAATTTGAGTTGAGTTCGGAAGTAACTTGTCGAAGTAGACGTTCCGTAGGATACGTCCTAATTTCAGATGCTGCGTCACACCTTGGAAGGTGAGTTGTCCGATTTCACATTCCTTTATCTTCGGAATAGGTGGATGATTACTTTGTTGGGCGTAGTACTGGTACAAATTATTGGAGACCTGGTTCGACCAATGGGTCGAAACGAACGCGGTGTATTCGTCGAACATTTTTGTATAGTTGACATCCGCTTCGAAATTACAACTTATCGAATCAAGATTGCGCACATGGTTTATGGGACCTCGATCGCCATGTCGAAAAATAACAACGATACCTTCCAGCGAGTATCCCTTAGGGACTTTGCCTACAACATATCGAATGTGTAAGAATCGATGGCCTATCGAATGCGGCAGTCGGGAATCTTAAACGTGGATTCGAAAGATTACCTTCAGCGCCAACAGTTATCGTTTGGGTAAGATAACAAGACTTCACGACTCTCTGGAATTTGGTATCCGTAATCCACGTATTGGTGGACGATTGAGAATTGAGAGCACTGATTTTTTCTGATACGGGAAATCGAACTGCGGTCTCTGCAGAATTGACTCCAAGGAATCGATAGAGACCTGAAAATACAGCCCATTAAATTGCGTCTAATATGTTGATGTAACTATAACAGAAAAACCAACAGTCGATAAGTGACGAGCACTCGTTTAATCTTTGATTTCACTTACCAATAACCAACACAAATATCCATAATGACAGTAAGAGATAGCAGTAAAATGCTTTATGTTGTCGAATAATAGTTATAATGATTTTTTTACGCATAGCAGCCAAGTTCACCCAATGCTTGAAAGAGGATACCGAGAATCGCTAGGCTGTACATACTGATAAATTCATTTGGGAGACTAAAAGCTTGATAAATTTAACACAGGCTAGAGACATTCAAGTTGAATACTCGAATATAAATCTATACTCATACAAAATTCTTAAACTCGTTGACAGTTCGTGATTAAAATTTTGAGTTCCTCATTGGTAACGTAACGTTGCATAGCGTTAGATTTAAATAACAAAGCATATAAAGAGTTAACCAACGTGAAACAGAACATTTCAATAACAAATTTCTAATCCTAAATTCTAAAAAACTAAATTATGTTGTAACGGAAATCCCACCTTCACTCATTCTTCATCATCATCATCACGATCACTATATATATGTCATACGTACACTCTCGTCGCGAAGTGCTTTCCCCCTACTACTTTCGATCGTACATTGCTGTTGCTTCGCCATTTCATATTTCATTTTATAATGTATTTTTCATTCGTGCAATAAACCTCAAATTCAACACAAGTCTCAAGTTCTTTCGATCCTCGTTCTATGCGCCTCACATCATGGTAGCCATCGCTGCGGTAGAACTATGAGGAGAGACTTTAAAATTTAACAAATGAAATAATTTTTTTTTGATTTTATTTACTGTTGCGCGAAAATCTTTCTATGTTTTCTGTTGAGTAATATATGAAGAATTAATTGTTTTTTCTTCTCGAGAAATTCAAACTCGAAATTTAATTTATTGTTGATTTTTTTGAAAAATTCAAAATTAAATCATAAATCTGAAGCTGAAGTTCCCGACTTAATAACGGCCGAACCTGGAAGTCATCGAACGCTAAAACCAAGAAGGACCGCCAAAGAGATCGAAGGAACAGCCCAAGGAAACCTGCTCCCGTCGTCGAGGACTCATCGCAGATCCACAAATCGAGGACCCCAATTTTTCGGCCAACTCCAAACCAAATTTAAGCAGGTAGTACAACGGTAGACAGCAAATTGCAGAAAACTGGATTATTCGTCAGCGCAACAGAAGGAAGTAAAGTAGAATAATTTTTTCATTTTTTGTAAAGGTAATATTTATTGAAGCTAGTTATTTTTCGAGTTTGCATAATTGTATTTTTTGAACTGAATCTGAAAAGAGAAAATTAAGTAATAATTAAATTTTTATGCCCCCGATAATAAGTTTGTGCGAAGGAAAATTAGGTGAATATAATATTGAAAAGGAAGAACTAAAAGAATTAATTAATAAATTTGAAGGAGAAAGAGTTATAGATATAAAAATTGAAACTTACGATTTACCATACGTCACATATTTCACAGGAGAAATAGTATTAGAGTCCTTTGTAGTGGATATATCCGGAAGAATAGAAAAAATTAGTAGCCTAAAATATATTAAAATTGTAGAATCTTCAGTAAACTATTTTTCAAATAGAATCTATAGTTCAGAAAAATCAAAGGAAAAGTTTATGAATAGATTTTTTAACTAATAAATAATAAAAAGAAACTGGAAGATATAGAAGGAAATAAAGTTGAAAGAAGCGAAAAAGAAAATTTAATAAATAGAATTGAAAAAGAAAAAATTGAAAATAAAAAATACGCATCTGTTTATAATAAAGAAAATAATTTATTAGGTTTTGATAAAATAGAAGAAGAAATGGCATCCCCAAACGAAATTAAACCTATCCAAGCCCCACTGGGAAAAGTTTTTAATGGGAAATATTATTTGGATTGGCGTAGAATGATTATATCTGCAATTCGAGGTGCAGGATATTACGACATCTTTGGGGAACACGAATTTTTACAATCATATATAAATAATATTGATGATTTAAATTTTCGGCCAGATAAGAACATGTTAAATTACTGCAAAATGCAGGATAATGCAAAGGCGTTTATATTAGAAAGAGTATCAAATGACATAACAAAGCAAATACGAGATTGCAATACAGCAATTCTTATGTTAAAAAAATTAGATAATATTTATGGCACGAAAACTTCTGTCACTGCTAATATAGCAAAGGCGAAATGGATGGAATTTAGATTTCAGCCTGGAGGAAATATGAAGGGATTCCTAAAAAAATGGGATGAGTTAGTAACTGACGTAAGAGATAGTGGTAAAGAGGTCACGGAATCAGAGGAACTCGAAAATTTGCAATTAGCCTTATGTTACGAACAAGCAATTGCAAAAATACAATACGAAAATTTGCCTTCAAATGAAAAAAATTTAGATAATTTTAAGAGAATATTAAGAGAAGACTCTGACCAGAAATTCAGGGATCAAACTTTAAAAAAACAGAATGGTAATAATAACCAAGTCAATAATAATTATAGAAATAATAATAATAATTATAACAGGAATAATTACAGGGGAAGATATAATAATTTTAGAGGTAGAAATAATTATAGAGGAACCGGAAATGGTCGAAATGGTTACACAAATAGTAATCGAAATAATTTTAATGGTAATAATGGAAATTTTAATAATAATGGGAATAATGGTATCAATAATGAACCAAATCAAAACCAAAATAGTAATTCGAATAGTAATGGGAATAATGGTAATGGAAATTATAGAGGAAATGGTTATAGAGGAAACTCAAATTATAGAGGTAATAATTATAGAGGCAACAATTACAGAGGTAATAATAGAAATTATTACCAAAATAGTCCGAAATGTTATAGATGTGGGCAGTTAGGTCATATAGCACAAAACTGTGGAAATAATAACCAAATAGAAAATAATAATAATAATAGTTCTAATAATAGTCAAGGGAATTATCCCCCAAAAACAAATACACCTCAAATAAATACGAATAAAAAAGACAATTCGGAACAGCAGGTGAAAATGTCTTGTATGATTAAAAAATTCAACAAAAATAATAATGAATGGTTGTTGAACGAATTGATCAATAATAATAAACATAATAATAATAAAAATTACGATATATTAAATCACAGAGCAATATTAGATGGAGCTGCAGAAGTACATTTGACATCTGACTTAAATAAATTAGTAGATGTTAAAAAATTTGTAACTCCAATCAAATTACAATGTGCAGGTAGAAATACTTTTTTATATGCTACTCATACGGGGAGAATGGTGATCAAAGTCGAGAATTCTAACAAAATTCAATCATTGATAGAGTTAAATGATGTTCATTATGTGCCGGATTTAAATCTAGATATTATTTCAGCCATAAAAATTACGAACACAGGTATGATCAATATAGATCAACAGAAGGATATAGCCAACATATACTTTATTGAAAATGCTGAAATAATCATAACAGCAAAAAAAGAAGAAGGAATCTTTTATATATATTATAATATCGAAAATAAAAATAAAAATCAAAATAACACTATAGATAATAATGAAAATAATATAATATGTGCCCCAGTTACTCAGAATATAGATGATGAATGGGATGATTTTACTGTAGAATTAGAAATTCAGGATGATGATATTAATAATGAATCACCTGAGGGGGGTATAGAAGAAGAAATTATGGAACAAAATAATGAAATTGAGGAAATACCTCAAAAAACACAAATTAATAATAATATAAATAAAAAAATAATAATACATAGGAGACTTGGACACTTAAATGCTAGATATCTGCAAAAGTTAAAAACTCTAGCAGTAGGCATTCCCGAAAATATAAATTTTAGGGATGAGGATTTTGCTAATTGTCAAATATGTTGCATTGCTAATAATTCGAGATTGGGACATAATAGTGTTAGAAATAAACCAACTCGAAAATTGGAAATAACATCCTCAGATATTATGGGTCCGTTTACGCCCTCAGTGGCAAATCAAAAATATATATTAACTTTTATAGATCATTTCTCCAAATATACGTTTGTCATGCCTATAGTTAGTAAAAGTCAGGTCACAAATGAATTTAAGAATATTATAATATCTATGAAAAATAAATTTCCTGAGTACCCCATTGGGACTATTAGGTGTGATAATGCCAAGGAATATACTGATATTAAAATATTAAACTATTGTAATGAAGTTGGCATAACAATGGATTATGTGGTGCCATATTCTCCGGAATTGAATGGTGTTGCCGAAAGGCAAAATCAAACTTTAATGAGGAGAGTACGGGCCATGCTAATAGATGCCAACCTCGACATAAAATATTGGTCCTATGCTGTAGTAACAGCGGCATATCTAATAAATAGATCCCCCACAAAAGCAAATAAAGAATATAAAACTCCCTACGAATTATTTTATGGGACAAAACCAAATTTAAAAAACCTTAAAGTCTTTGGAGCACTGACGTACAGGCATATTCCTGTGGAGGTCAGAAAACAAAACGCCACAAAAGCCAAAGCAAAACAAAAAAACAAAATTGACCCGAAGTTAGCACATAGAGCTGAAAAAAGTATAATGATGGGTTATACAAATACGGGATACTGTCTTAAAGATCCATATAATACAAAATCATATATTTCATGTGATGTTAAGGTAGACGAAACTCAAAATATTAAATCACTATTAATAAATAATAAACCATTAACCATAAAATCGTCAGATTACGAATATGATTTAGGGATAACTAACCCTGTAGTCATGAACATAAATATTAGATATAATAAAATATATATAGAGGATAATATTCCAAAAAATTATTCTGAAATAGAATCAAACCCGTTTAGAGATGATTGGATTAAAGCAATAAATGACGAGTTTAATTCTCTCGATGATATGAATGTGTGGGAAATAGTCGACTATGATCGCCAAAAACTTATAGATACAAGGTGGATTTTCACAATTAAATTTGATGAATTTGGAAATCCAAAACCAAAGGCAAGACTTGTAGCAAGAGGTTTTAAGGATAGAACCGAGTACAATATTGCAGAGACCCATGGACCCGTGGCATCAGTAGGGACAATTAGATCATTAATATCTATAATAAATAAAGAAAAATTGATTATGGTGCAGTATGATGTAAAAACTGCGTACTTAAATTCACCAATTATTAAACCTATTTTTGTCAGGAAACCTGAAGGTGTAAATATCAACACCAATCAAGTATTAGAATTAAAAAAGTCTATTTATGGATTAAAAACATCCAGTAAATCGTGGTACGATCTTTTAGATACAAAAGTAAGGGATATGGGCTTTACAAAAACAAAATGTGATAGATGTCTGTACACTATAATTAATGATGATGAAAAAATATATTTTATAACCTATGTAGATGACATTTTAATTGCATCAAACTTACAGTCCTCAATTACAAAAATAAATGAGGAATTACAAAAAGATTTCACAATTACCATAATTAACAATCCAAGATTTTTCGTAGGATTAGAAATAAATAGAAATATAGAACAAAATACAATAACACTTTCCCAATATAAGCATATAGATAAGATGTTGAAGAAGTTTGGAATTTCGGACTTAAAAAACACGAATACTCCAATGGAAACGGGATTAAAAATAGATAAAATTGAAAATGGTTTAGATGACACAGAATATAGATCAATGATAGGTGGATTACTGTATTTAGCAAGACTTACAAGACCAGATATATTGTTTCCTGTAAATTTTTTGTCTCGCTTTCAAAATAATTCGAACAATACTCTGAAAAATTATATAAAAAGAATTTTCAGATATATTAATACCACAAAAAATTATAATATAATATACAAATCGGAAGGGGATGGTATACAGGCCTATATCGATGCCTCATATGCACCCCAAGTCGATGAACATAACATTGATATAAATAATTTAGGAAAAGGAAAGTCCATAACTGGCTTTATGATATTTTCTTATGGAGATTTAGTAGAATGGAATTGTGGCAAACAAACCATTCACGCATCCTCTAGTACAGCAGCCGAAATAATTGCGGTTTATGACGCATTAGATACCATAAAAGTAATACAACATATGAATTACGAAATTATAGGTGAAAAATTATGTGTAGATATAATGGAAGACAATATTTCAACACAAAAAATATGTTCTGGAGGCAGTCAGAAAAAGTCAAGGGCCTTGATGATCAAGTGTTATTCAATTCTGGAAGCATTTGAGGAAAAAATAATATTTTTTAGAACTGTCAGTTCGGAGAATCAATTGGCGGATATTTTGACAAAATCGCTAGATCGTTCAAAATTCGAAAATATCGTAGTCAAAATATTAAATGAAACGAACATTTATGCATAATATAATATAAAAATAATAATTCGTTTATTTCAAAGTCATAATATATTTCGAAATTCATCATCATAAAGTACAAGTCGTCCCAAGTCCAAAATATAAGTCGTAACATGAAAATAAATGCTTAAAATTTAACCTTCAATTTACTGCAAAAATGCACTCAACAATACCATTTACCAGAAAATACTTGCAATAGATAAATGCTACAACTCTCAAAAATATTAACAAAGAAAAAAGCAAGAAAATCGAGCAAGAAAAAACCCTACAATTCGGATAATAAAAACCCTATACACTTTTGAACAACCGTGAGAGAAATACACGTAATATTCCCACACGAAGTAATGAAAAGAAATTTTCCAACAATAAATACAATAAAGATTAAACTCATTACATGACCGCAAATTAAGATAAGTCGAAAACGTTCCTTTATCATACAAAACCTCGTAAGCGCCAGTTCAAATACAATAGCATACTCGAAAGATAAAGAAGCGATGCAATGGATATTATTCTACAACCTTTTTCATGTCATGTACAACAGATAATACCTGTAAAACGTAACGTTTCTGATAACCGATCGTGTGCCTCATAAACATTGTCAATTTATTTAATAGTGATTATTTTTTTTTTTTTTCTTCAATTCTTATATAGACGTAAATGTTCGAGAATATTTTCAGAGCACACTTCCGAATATATTTTATATTAGTCATCAATATATACGAAAAAACTTTTTGCATGTTACCATTTTTATTTTTTTTATATACATTTTTATAATTATTAATATTTTTTATTCGATGCCATATATTATTCAGCATCACATATTAACCTACTATTGCATGTATTTTACTATTTATTTATTTATTTATTTTGAATTATTATTCTCGAAGCACAGCAAACCAAAATTTTTTTAGAAACATAGAGTTACCATAATATTTAAATTAATACGATATCAACATTTTTTTTAGAAAATATTTTATTACGTATATGTCATTTTTAATATTAACATTTTTATATAAACAATAATAATTTTACTTTCAGCGTCGAACATGATGAAGAACTCATTCGATAAAATTTCAGGGGGGTGTTGTAACGGAAATCCCACCTTCACTCATTCTTCATCATCATCATCACGATCACTATATATATGTCATACGTACACTCTCGTCGCGAAGTGCTTTCCCCCTACTACTTTCGATCGTACATTGCTGTTGCTTCGCCATTTCATATTTCATTTTATAATGTATTTTTCATTCGTGCAATAAACCTCAAATTCAACACAAGTCTCAAGTTCTTTCGATCCTCGTTCTATGCGCCTCACATCAAATTATTCATATTTTATTTTCTCATAAATTGAGTATCCTTAGATTCACTAAATAATATGAGGATCCGTTCGACTTTAAACGAACGAGAATAACCTGAATAGGTATGTTTATTTTGAACAGGTTCTGTGAATCAGATTCGGATCTTGAGGTACTATTTTGTAAATATCTGCGTTGTTCAAGTGAGTTACGGGCTTGTGTTTACAGAATATCACCTCAAAATCTGAATCCGATTCGAGAAACCGTTCTAATCTAAAAGAACAAAGTTGAATGCTTCGACTGACTGTGAAAGAGTGAATCGTAATTTGAATTTTGATTTGAGATAAATGATTTCGAATGATGATCGACTACTGATCACGATTCGTGATTTGAATTTTGAATATTAGAAATTAAAATTATTATGAATGTTAGAATGTAATAGAAAAAAATTGAAAGTAGTCGAGAGCTCTTGCTATGTCCTTTTGAAGATTTGTAACAAGTTCATTTGAGGATTAAAGACTATATTATCTCGTCTTTATTTTAGCAAGCCAAGATCGTTCTCATGGACAACACAGAACTATTACTCCTCCAGGTAAGGTTCTCAATTTATTGTCTGTTTCTCAATTTTTCTCAAAGATGAGAATCTGCACGGTCTTAATTTTGATTTACAGATCGAGGAATTATTCGAACGCTTTAGAAATTTACCTCAAAATGCGAGAGCAGTAATTTTGGAGAAAATTAGGATCAAATTGCTGGAAGAATTTAAAGGTTAGCCTTTCATCACCGATTGGTTGTCTGACAATTACTTTCCTGAAATTCGTTTACGGAGTACGGACGTTTTATTATTTTTTCAGATTTTGTGATCGAAGAGAACGATAACACGCAGGATATGATCGTTGAAATACCTTTTTCCAGCAGTTCAGAAATTATTCAGAGTACTGAAAACTTCGTCGTGTAGGTCATAAATTTATACTTAATTGCTCACAAGTTCTTGTTTGCTTATTTACATCATTCGGTCGCAGATTACCGAACCAAGAAGACAATATAACTTGCGGCCCTCTGTGCCATTCTAAAGATGATTTTTCTCGAGACTTCCCTCTGCAACTATCATCTACGAATCCTGATTCGAGTGAGAAAGAACATTCAACAGTAAAGGATAAGCCGCAAACAAGATATTTGCGCTTGATGTGCAATTATTGTGGAAAACGATTCAGTCGTAAAAATTTATTCGGTATCCTTTTCTGCTTCTTTGTTTTCACTGCGTATTGTAACTTTTTGGGCGAATTTAATTTATAATTATGTTATATTTCAGATCACCATATTAATAGGCACAAAAACGAACGCACTTTCGAGTGTTCTACTTGTTCACAGCAGTTCAACGTGAAAGGGGACCTAAGTAAACATTTGAAATCGCATACAGGTGAAAGGAACTTCGTTTGTCCCATATGCCACAAACAATTGGTGAACAATACGACGCTAAAAAATCATATTCGCGTTATACATCAAAAATTAGAAAAGTACCTTTGCAATAAGGTGCGGTTTATTTGTTACCTATTAAATTCTATCTCCATTTATAACGAATGCGACTTGATTTTATATTGTATACGTGTTTCAGTGTGACTACTTTGCTTATTCTAAGTCCACATTGAAAGAACATATTCGAATAAAACATGAAAAAGTGTTCAAAAAGTATGCTTGCGTAATTTGTAAAGGTGTTTACAATTCGAGAACATTACTGAAGGTGCATTTACGGTCGCATACCGGTGAAAAACCTTACAAGTACGATTCGGTTGCATAAATTTGTTCTTTGTTTTATACAGTATTTTACTCTATATATTCGTGTTAATGAACCTGTTAGAGAGTATTTGCGGGGGTTCTTTTTGGTGTCGGGCATATTCTGTAACTAGTGGCCCAGTAATCCAAATTGACCACTTTCATCACGCTTTATATGCATCGAAAATACAGGATTTCTTACATATGTTGAAAAAAATTATTTTAACATGAAGATTGTTTTTATCAATATAATAATTAATCAGTGAAATATGATTTTTTTTTTATATTGCATAGTTACAATGTCATTACATATTCCCAATTTATTTACGAAGAAAAAATTATCCAACTCACCTAACCTTCCACTATACCTAAAGGTTAGAATAGTACAAAATTTGAATTAATTTTCTATGTTGAAAAAAATATTCATTGTGAAAAATGTGATTGGATAAAAGAGTTTGGGAAAGCATGTTTTGAAAAAAAAATTAATTGGAAATCCTATATTGGGAAACTTTACTTCCTACCGGTTCAACGTATAGATAATTATTATGGAAACAAAGTACGGAGTAATTAAAATTCGTTGATAATTTTGTGTTACAGCTGTAAAAAATGCGATGCATCATTCGTCAGTAGCGGACGATTAACAAATCACATGAATTCGGTCCATGGTGAAAGTAAATTTCCTTGTGATATGTGCCCCAAAGCTTTCAAAACGATTCACAAACTGAAACGTCATGCGTACACGCACACACGCGTAAAGCCGTATCCGTGTCCTTTCTGCACGAATTACGCTTCCAACACACAAGGAAATCTTAGCAAACACGTGAAAGCAGTGCATCAAATGAATGAGTTCTCTTACTTCAAGTATGTCAGATCGAATTCAGTAATTTTCGTCAACTGATAAATGATTATTTCGTGTTTCTTTTTATGATGAATGTTTTGTTGCTACACGTTTACAGGTATAAGCGCATTATGCGTGGTGATATTGAAGAGGTGAAAGACGAATGGATCCAAAATGCCGAACAATTTACCAATGATTATCTGAAGAAGCTATCGAACAGCGGCGGAGAACCAGTGAGCATTGATCAACTGAAGGAAACGCATAAGCTACAAAAGAAAAAAGTTCCCAAACAAAATACCAACGATGTTAACGATTTCGATGCTATTCTAGTAAACGATGTATGAACCTCTGAAGTGTATCGTTGTCACGATTTATCTGTTTTTATCGCGTTTTAGTTGGTGGCGTAGCGACGGTGGAGTGGAGTGGTCGCTGCAGAGCTCCTGGCTTAGGGCAGCGTTAAATTTTCGGGGAAAAAATTTATTTAGCAAATAAATTGCGTAAGACGAAAAAATCGGCCGCATTCTTAAAGATATGAAGTTTCTTGAATTAGTTTGAAAATTATCGCCCCCTCCCCGTTCCAACAGATTATCGTAATGTTGAAATACTGATCTGCTGATATGAGAAGAGGCCGTCAAGGTCAGAGACATACAGTTGAGGAGACCTCCAACGAGTCGATCACAAACATGTCAAAGGTGAACGGTTTCCGATCACAGGATATTTGTTACTGCGGATGCGTCGTGTGGCTCTAATGACGTGAAAATAGACATCCTGGATAAAGTCAATGATAAATTTCACGAAATTTGCGCAGAATGTAAAATTCTGATTACTCTATTTGCATCTTGGACATATTTTTGAACCACAGCATGTATAGAGCATTGAATATCTCTTTAGTTATATGTCTCCAGCCGAGGTTATGTTTGTTTCAGGTTGCTCCAAATCTCGCTACGTCGCTGGTTCCGATAATATATTCGAATGACTTGCGGGTATTTTTTTCATTTATTTTATTTTCATTTGTGAAAAAAATAATTTATTCATCGTTAATAAACGTGTTCGTGAAAATTGGAGACTTTTTACATTCGGGCCTTCGTCAGTTTCAGCATACGTAGCTGAAATAGGAGGAAAAAATTTTTAATAATTATTTTTGCCCAAAAAATTGTGTGAATTTTGCAATTTTTTAGCTGTTTGATACGGCAATAACGAGCTACACGAAAAAATTGAGTTTTCAACCAGATGTTAGTTATCGGTTTTACCCGTTCTTCAATAGAAGAATTTGAAGAATTATTTAGATAAGAAGGAAATTGTGAAACATACACGATCGTATCATTTTCAAAAAGAACTTCTCAACAGAACTTAACGAGTTGGATCCGGAAATTCGGTACATTGTGAGGAAAACATTATTTCTTTGAGTCCTAAACCTGGAAAATCGATGTCTCATCAATTTTACTCTACAATTTTAATTCTATTGAATGGAAGTACTCAAAAAATTGATTTCTCCGGTGGAACAATTCAAAATAATTTTTGGATAAGAACACGGAGACACACTCAAGGCAAGTGAAACATACACGATCATATCTTTAAGGAGTCAACTTTCGACCATAACTTATTCACCGAGTTGGATTAGGAAATTCAGAGCATGTTTTGAGATAGGTAGTCAGTTTTTTTCGAGTTCTACCGCAGAAAATGGCATAGTTTCTTCACAGAGCTAGTGATGCACTTTTCCCTTATTGAGGATTTTCTCATTGTTTTCTCCATTCGTCTCATACTTTTCGAAAAGAAGTTGTTGGCGATACAACGGTGTATTTCAACTAACGAGAGGCAATTAAGTGATTACTTTCCTAAGTTGGATGTTTAGAATACCTAATCATATCAAGAAGTAAAAACATATCTCATATTATGTCTTCGTGAAAAATTTCACACGAATTAATCGTATGCTTTTCAAGATGCCAACAAAAGAAGAATCAAACAAGAAAAGACAGGTAGTCATGAAGTGAATAATTTTATTTGATATAAGACGTTCTTAAGTTGTAAAAATAATAAATAAAACATTAAATTAGGCACACAAATATTACAGTACTGTAACCGAGAACAAAAAAAAAAAAAATAAATAAAAAGTAATAATCATAATCATGATTCAATAATAATGTAATTCATCATAATCGTAATTACAATAAAAGAAAAAATAAAATAAACGGAACAGAAAAAGAAAAGAAAGATAAATTGAATCTTAGATAGACTAAAACAATCATTACAAGTCTAAATCTAACGTAATTTTTATACTAAAAAAAAAAGTTGAAAAAAAATACAGCTATGATAGAAATGTTTAGATCAAATAAATAAATAAAACAATTTTTTTGCATATTTTAAAAATTTTTTTTAAAGGTGAATTGTTTTAATTTAAGCAATTGTATATAAATTTACAAAGAGACGAAAAACTAACATCGATGTTTTCGTACTAAATAATTTTTCAGCAGAACAAGAAAAAACAAGACATATTTTTTAACACTGTCACGGACTAAATGAAAAGAAATAATTTACAAAAAAAAAAAATTAAAATCAATTTTTAGATAATGAAGAGTGTGCGTTTTAGAAAGCCGTTTATTGAGTATAAAAACAAATTGGTTCATTTTTTTATTCCCTTATATATGGCGAGTAAATGAATGAGATAATTGTACGGTATCTGTAGAACACATTGATAGTAAAATTTACCCCGTTGGGGGTAGAGATTTGTGCGTCGAATTCGGACAGAATGAAGTCGAATTAGCCCCCCCAATCATTGAAACGATAAACAATATATTTGACTAGTTGGAACGAAATTCACATAATTGTCAAAACGACAATACAAAAAAAAAAAACAAATAAAATACTTCTCCACGATGCCATTTTTTCTCTCGAAAATATCAATTTAAAAATCGCATACAATACGTCGTAGAATATTATATAAAAATTACGAAATTAAACGAAATACTTTTTTTTTTCAATTATATATTCGTTTTTTGTTTGTTTTTTTGTGCATATATAACGTATATTGAAAAAAATAAAAAAATAAATTTATAAATTTTATATATTTATATATATTTGTATATATGCATAGAAAATTACTATACCATTATTACGAAAAATTACAACTAAAATGCAACGCGTTTACAAGAGTAGGTTATTTGTGTGCGTGAAAAATTAATATAGAAAACAAAATTATAAAATTTGTTGGAGTTGATCTCGAAAAAGTTTTTTTTTTCTTATTCTCTTTTTCTCGTCAATCTTATATCTTTATACAATAAAATACATTAAAAAATATATGTATAATCGAAATGGAAGCGTACAAAGATAAATGATAAACAAATAAGTTTTTTTTTCTTCCTTTTCTTGAAAATGATTGCTACAATTTAATTTATTTCTGTTTTTATTTGAACCACAATTTAGTCCACAATACAACCAATAAATTACAGAAACCAAAATTAGACAATTTTTCTTCCCAACTTCTATTATTCGACATTGATACGAGCACACCGATTTTTTGCAACCATTCTTTTCTTTTTAAAAGTCTGATCATTGAATAAATTATATCGACAGTGGACTTTTTTCTCTTTTTAGCTTGTTTCTTCTCGTCTACCGTTGGAAAAATGAGAAATACTCGCACTGGAATATCCTGAACACACTGTCGTTCAGTAGAGTAAATGCAAGATTCGCGTACGTGAATCACGTCTGCTGCATATACCTACTTCGGTGTGATTTTTTAAAATATTCTTAAAAAACAGCAAGTATGCACAGGTGCGCGGCGAAATTCCAAACATCCTTTGGACTCCAATATCATCTTCAAACCATTTAAAGGGAAGCAGACCGAAATGTCTTAAAAATCAAGTTGTACTTGAATAAAATATTCAAATAAGGATATACCACGAATTATGAAGGACTAAATTCGCCTCAAATTCATGACATGTTTTTTGTCACCGATTTCATCTACACCAATTGCAGGGGCGTGTCGAAACTTCTAAGGAGAGGAGGAAGGAAGATTTCAAAATTGGCAACTTCCATTTTTTAAACTTAAAACAACACAAATTACAAAGCTAAATTGACACGATTTTGCCATCTATTAAAAGAATGACGAAATTTCTTCAAGATATTTTGTAAGACAATTGAACTCCCCCCACCACGGATAAATACGTCCCTAACCATTTCCCAACTAATGCAATTAAACAAACTGAATTTAAGGCCAGATAGTCAAGTACTGGACGAAACTACCATGTATTTTCACCACCCACCATTCGACAGGTGGTAATTAGCAACCTATAGGAATGATCAAAAGAAAAGCATCATCTTTGAATAGGTAAGTGGATACAATAAAAACAAAACACCAACTTTATTGGGGGAAGAACTACCAACAGGTACAAAGTATTATGCTATCTCAGCCATTAATACAGTATAACTTGACAGAAAAAAGTTTTAATTAGTCTTTCGAGATGCTGAAAATTTTTCCAAGAAAAAAAGTATATACCTACGGCTGCAGTAATTTCGTTGTTGATCTTCGTCACTGAAAACAAACTACGATCCCAATTATTATTGATGTCTCTACACATGATCTGATAAGGTTTACTCTCAGATGTGTTGTTAGATACAGAATATTTTTGTTTCTAATTTTCTTTTTTTCTTTTTTTTCAAATTAAAAAATGTTGCTACACCACTTGAGAGTTGAAAGAAATATTTTTCCACAACACCATAAATCACGAATGGGTAAAACCACCGGAAGAGAACATGCGCCTTCAAAAAAGAAGAAAAATCGAAGTTTCACGGTTGCTTCGACGTATCGATGGTCTGTTTTAGTTTTCTGATATTGGCGAGGGAAGGAGAGATGGGAGTTAGGATATTTTTCATTTTGCAAATGATAATCGTTAAAAATTGACACAATGAACGAAGCACACACTAACTACGAGACTGCATTAAATAAAGAACAAAGCGGAAAAAAATTTGCATAATACCACATTCATTAAAATTATACCTTCTTGGTAATTCACAAAGAAAAAACAGAAAAAAAATTATCAAATTCGACAATGTATTAATTGTGTTCGTGGTCAGTGTGATGGTGTAGGAATTTCTTCAAGGTGCAAATTACTACATTTAAAATTAGAAAAACAAATAAAAAATAAATTTTTCCGAAAGCATACTTAATGTCAATATTTTCTTCCTCTAAAATAATAAATACAGATACACAAATGGTCCCAGTTTAATAAATTCAAAAAAAAAATCTAAATTTGTGTTGCTCATATATTTCGCAGAGGGTTTACACCGCCATACACAGAAAAAAAAAACGGAGAAAGAGATAGAGAGAGATAAGAGATAGAGAGAGGAAAAAATTGACACGAACATTTTGCGAGCGAATTGCAGCTTTCTTTTTTCAGTCTTGAAGTAGGAGAAGAAAAAACAAAAACACGCGAATAAATATTTTGGACACTTACAATAATCCAAATTAAAAAAAAAAATATACATATATTGATATATATATATATATATATATAAAAATCAGAAAGGGCCCGTGTAAACCGTCGTTTAGCGTTGCGAAAAGCTTTTTAAGTATTTACAAAAAAACGCTGAAGAAAAAGAAAAATCTATGTATGTATATATATGTATGTATATAAAAAAAGAATGAATAAATGTTTTCAACATTAAAAGCGACTTTTTTTCTTTTTTATATACATGAATATGGTATATATTATATTATATAGGTATATAAAAAGAGACGAACAAGAATAAAATCGCGTACTTTGATCTAATCGACACAAAAAAAATTATAAATATATGTAACGACGTATGACCTTTATACCGCAAAAAAAATATACATATAATAATTAAACACCGATGATAATAACGTTTAATTTCTTTCTCTCCATTTCCTAAATTCTAAGAAAAAAAAAAAATACATCGTGTAGAGTACTTCATTCATTAAAACAAAAAATAAATAAATAAAACGCTCCAAAAGGATATTCTTAAAACAATATTCAGCTACTTAATTTTTTTGGCGTTTCAAATTTTTAATTCTTTTAGTTACTTCAATTTTAAAAATATATCGGTCATATTTCTTTATTTTCTTAAAATTCTTTCAAATTATGTACAAGAAGTAAAACTGTATACAATTTTTTTTTCTTGTAATTTATTATGATATACGAGTAGAATAGTAATAATTATTATTATAATTATTAATAATAAAATAATAATTGTAATGTAATAAGTAAATTAATAATAAAAAAAACAAAAATAAAAAATCGATCGTACGATAACGCGCAACAAATATAAAAATATAGAAGATGTTACTTTCTTCATTTTTTTTTTTTTTTTTTACAACAGGACATTTAATCTTGAGAGTTTTTTTTTTAAATTTTATATTCACGTACTTCATGTAATTTTACTTGTTTCCCTCCCCCCATCTTAAATTCCGTCAACTGCTACATATTCTCATTTACTGCAAAATAACACCCCCGTCTCGCCCTCCTCGATAAAAGAAAATGTGAAATCGCAAAAAATAAAATAATTAGTAAAAAGATACAACACATCAATGCTCAATGTTTTGCAAAGGAGAAAAAAAAGTAACGAACGCAATAAAATAAATCAAAAAGTTTGCATACATAATTGGCAAGTGGAAAAAATACACTCAACACTGAGATAATTACCCTTTCTTTTAACAAATTTTTTTTTTTTTGCAAATTTTATTTTGATGAATTGTCTCTTCGAAATGGAGGAAAACACAAATTAATAAAAATCATATGTATTTTATTTCTTACACCAAAATGGAAACGAATAGCACGACACTTCCAGCTTTAGGGTAGAAAAATGGCCTACACATACGATGTTATAAATATATAGCGTACGCGATTAAAAATCACCATATTTGACTGGAATTTCGAATGACTTTCTTTTACATGCAATAATTACTCAGTTAACCATTTGGCGTGTTCGTGTATTTTTTGCACTTTTCTTCCGCTAATTAGCAAGTTTTGTACAGAAAACTTGCAATTATTTCTGTTTTTTTGTTTTTTTTTCTAACCCCCCTCGACCCCCTTTTACTTTTCTTTCAATCTTGCTTGAAATTCGTTGAATTCTTCGTCCGTCGCCGTTGTGGTCGCCGTATTCGACAAACGTTTTTGCGTTGGTATTTTTTTTATTTTGTTTTTTGTTTTTTTTTCTTTTTCCTTTTTTTTAGTTCCAAATTCGAAGGAAACTGTCCCATGAACCGGTAGCAACAGCCATACCGTCTTCGGTCACGCCGAGACAACTAACACGGTTATCGTGTCCAGCCAAAATACCTGCAAGTACGTAAAATCAAAATAATCGATTAGGGCAAAAATGCTTGTCCAGATGACGGAGCGAAAAAGAAGCCTAAACGACTAAAAAAGGTGCAACGATGAGGCAAACATCGAGCCAAAATTTAAAAATACCCGTTTGTAAAGCTTCTTACACATTACGGCTAAGCTTGGCACGAGTTTCTATAAAAATCTGTACTCCAACATTGTGAGACTAGTTTCCTGTATAACGTACACGTAAAATAATTTCAAATAATAATTCACATATTAAATTGTCTCCCTGGCCAAAGATCGTAGAAAAACTCAGTTACCTACTCGATAAATAATCTCGTCATTTTTTCAAAACTTTATTCACACAGGTGAAAACCGGATAGAAGGTAAACAAAGATCAAACTTTTTTCAGCCAGGTTCAAAAATGTGTTTCAACTTCACAAAATTCAGCTAAGTTACAGGGAAGTTACAGAGCTTAGCACGATTGTCTAAAAACATATATCTGTAACGTATATAGTCGGCCATAAAACATGCAGACGACTATATTCGAATACACAGATGAAACTGTTTTTATTTCTAAATAACATCCCTGCATTTCATTTACTCTTCTTCCACTTTCTCAAATACATGAATCCCTTCATTCAGTAAATCCTTTGTATTAATCACAGTGGAAATTTATATTCTCTGATTTTGTACATAAACTCACGTTTTAGACAAAATACTTACACTCTTCCAAATTGTCTCGTATTTCATTGTACTGTGTTTTAATCGTCTTATACTGTCTTGAATTGCATTCAACAGTTTTACTTGTACAATTAAGGGTACAAAATTATTATTTTATTATATTGCGATTTTACGCTTTGTGTTCGAATATTTTCTTAAAATCTGTTACCAGAAGTTAAGGTCCACCATAATAGCGTGGATAATAAATTATTTAATTAATTCATTTTCGAGTAATACCTTGGATATTAGTATTCTTGAAGGAAGTATAACTCCAGAAAAGAGTATCAACTGGTACAAACAGATCCCTTTTAAGCCGTCACAATATCCTTGTAACTGGGTTTCCACCATATAAAAAATGATAGGAAATAAAAATGAGTTTACCTCAAAAATATGGCTCTGATGTAGTGTGTGACCAGCTTACGAAGCTGATTATTTTTTAATTTTTCAAAAACGAAGCAAGTAGTGGCGGAACTAATCTCTCATACACAAACATAAGGAAAAAACACTCTCGGAAACCTGACTTTTTCACCACAGATTATTTTCTTCTTTTTTTAAAATAAAAACGGCTCTGTTCCCAAGTTTCGAAGATCAAGTGACCGCGTGGTCTCTGGGCATTCTACAAAAAAGTTGGTATTTGAATATAAAAGCTAACTGAGTAAAATATGATATCAAAAGTGTTAGGTCACGTGAAACGTTAACAGTTCCAAAGAAATCGAAATCTGATACGAAACAGATGACAAAAATAGAAAAGTACATAACCTCTTCTCACTATCGCAAAATTTATTCGATGCGTTCGAAAAAATAAAGTAATAATTAAAATTGAAAAAGGTATTAAAAGATGGAAGTCGGGCACGTGACTATTGATTTTTGCTTAAAAATGACGTTAATTCGAGTCAAAACATTGAGAAGCCAAAGGAAACTGAGCATGGCTCATTTTGAAGAGATTAAAAATGACAACGTCAAAGGAATCAATTCGATAAGAATCATGTTGAACATAGAAGCGCTTTCAGTAAGCCTCAGAACATACGAAAAAAAATTAATTTCGCAGGTTCAGAAACGTATACTTTTAAAGGAATTGAATCAAAATTTTCAGCTTCTTTTTGTAATGATTTATACTTGAAACAAAACTTAGGTATGACTAACAGAAATTAAAAAAAAAAAAAATTGTTATCAATTAATATATAAATTTGAGGAATTAAAAAAGGCTACATTTAGTAGTCTTTCGCACAAAATCATCATCCTTGGCGCAATGATGCGATCTAAGGCTGTAAATTTCGCAGGACCAGAGCACAGTAACATAATGCTATGAATTTTAAGAACACCTATCCAGGTTTATCCATGAACCACGAGCACAATCGTGTAAATCTCGTACTTGGGCCAGTTCAAAATGATGTAAAAGTTTCGGTGCTGTTCTTCGAGAATATATATAAAAGGGCAATACTGTTTCAGTTTGTTATTTTGATCGTAAAATTGTGAGTAATTGATGCCGAACAAGTCTAAACACAGAGGTTACCAACTTCAATGGTTTGTAGAATTATAGTTTTGAATGATAAAGTCATACTTCCGCATTGTAAATAGATATTCTAGTAGACCAAGCGTCTAACACTCTGTACCAACAGATACCAAGCTGCGATAACATTCAATTATCATAGAATGCCACATTTTTCTAATTTAAGAAAAAACAACTTTATGCACTCAAACCATTTTGAAATTCAGCTCTTCGATTCTTATCATAACAAAAGTAAATTTCATTAAATTGATTTCTGACCAGCGTGAGTCCCTTAAAAGACAGTTCCACTGTTACCTCATCACCAAAGCTCATTCAGAGGCTTTCACGACAACAAAAGTGCACACGTTTCCTCACAATGTTCTTGGCAAAAATTATACAAAACTGAAAACGAATAATTTATAACAAGTGCAGTGCTCGATATGGCTGGGTTTAGAAACTTCTATCGAATAAGTTTTTCCTCCAACTAGACTCCTACAAACTTCTAACCAAGTTTCACACCCTGCATATCACCAGCACTAGATTCCCGAAAATTTTCCCTAATCCATTTTCCTTAATGACGTTTGTCCTAATGGACAAAATCCCTAATTTTTTTTCTAATACCATTATCCCTATTACATTCTTACCCTAAAAAATTTTTTTAACACAATAAGAGGTTCAGTAATATTGGTTAAATTGTACAATATTGCACGCAAAAATTCTATTTCCAGCCGACCGTTTTTATAATCAGATGATGCTTTTATAAATTATGAATGCGATGTTGCAGCTCCAACCATCTGCGTTTAGGACAGATCTTCACTTTCCATTCGAAACTAAAACCATCCAGAATCGCCTTCCAGCCAACCACTCACAGGCCGAAAAGCGTATTATAAAAAAAAATATTAACAGAATTCAACTGAACGACGAAGTTCTTAGTACCTACATTGAAACTGATTACGTATTTTCAAAATTGTTGAATGAATAGGTATAATTTCTAGCATAGTAGTACTTCAAAATTTTGAGAAATCAAATATTATGAAGAAAAAATTAAATTCGAGACTTTTCTCTCAAAAATTTTGTACAATTATAATTAATATTCTTTGTGGGAACCACCATAGCTTGTCCTATATAAAATACAATTGCCAGTTATAGCCATCAGTGGAATGGCCATGCGGTCAAATTCACCACTTTTAGCTGGCGAAAATGTAGGTTCGAGGTTCGATTTCCCGAACCAAAAAAACCTACATTCTTGTATTATGATAAAATTTTTCACAATAATTGTTACGTAAATTGATATATTATTATTTCATTACGTCAACAATGTCTTGCACCTATGCTATAATTTGTCACCAACGTTTTGAGGAAACAAACAATTCCTTACTCTATCCCTCAGTTTTATAATTTGAAGTTGCCTTCATTTTGGTTGCAGCATCACGCTTCTCCCACTGGACAGATTTTCACAAAATTTTAACCTCCAGTAGGCGTCTATCCTTAGATGGTTTCTGCCAATAAGTTTCATTTCAAAAGCTCTAATCTTAGAACTGTAATTAAGTTTGAAAATTACAGTCAGAACCTGTTTTCTTCGAAGTTAGTTATCAATTATACCCAATGGTTTTTGTATCGTTGTCATATACCTTCAATTTTCATTATATTTTTACCCGACTACAAAAAAGGAGGGTTACGTTGTTCGCTTGCGATGTTTGTTTATGTATATTAGTAGACGACTAACTACAAATTTTTTGGGTCAATTTTAATGAAAAATACATCAAACAGTTCATATTGTATTCCAAAATGTTACTGTGTATATATAATTATTTAAATAAAAAAATAATTTTATTAATATTGAATTTCCAAAAATTTTTTACTGTTGAAATTCGTTTCCCTGTTGAACTTTCGTAATTCGAAATCAAAGAATCACCATTTTAAAAGAAATGAACCCAAAATCATTTTTGGCTATGAAGTTGTGTTTACTTGACAATGGAATGAATTTCACAATTTCTTATTAAGCTCAAACTTATTTACTCGAATATAGTACCAACTTTATAATTTCATTTCATTTTTTGGGTCTGGTTTAAGTTTTATTTCTTTCTCGTATTTTCTACTGATTTTTCTTTATAGTCCGTCCAACGAAAGATGATACCTGCCCCTTAAAAAAACGTTGCCAAATACTCATATTTTCACGTAGGTAATCGTATAATTCGTATTCCTGCATATTCCATCTGACAATAATACGTAAATAATGCATGTAAAATTGAACAGTAGTTGCGGGTTGTATTTCATTTTTGGGATCAACTCTTGCTGGATGGACTACAATCTTTTATTTTTCTTAATGCCAAGCAATATGTTTTTGCACACGCACGATGTCGATTGTTGATGTCGGAAAATTTGTACCCTGTTTTAAAACGTACCCCAACACCGTTAAACATTTTCAATGTTCAAAAAGCTATCCATCTCGCCAAACCTATTAAATAGATTGAGGATATTAGGCGTATTCTTTATGGTTAGAAACTGCTGTTTTAAAAACTTTTAGTTTGGCTATTCCTATCTCATATGACTACATGCACCAATGAAAAGCACATGTGACTTGAACATCAGCAGAATAACACCATAAAAAACTTTTTTATCATAAAGAATAAAGCTAATAGGGGGAAGGAAATTAAGGAAAATGTCCGTTAGGTAAAATGGATTAGAGACAATGGCAAGAAAATCACAGATTTAGTCCATTAGGACAATTGTCATTGGGACCGGGGAACCCCAATACCGTCGAACCTATAGACTGCATTTCTGTTACCTGCTCGCTCCGTTTTCAGCGAATCCCACACGTTGCAGTTGAAGTCGTCGTATCCGGCCAGCAGAAGACGACCAGATTTCGAGAATGCTACCGACGTGATGCCGCAAATAATATTATCGTGCGAATACATGGCTAATTCTTGGTCGGCGCGAATGTCGAACAGCCGACACGTAGCGTCATCAGAACCGGTGGCAAAGGCCCAACCATTAGGAAAGAACTACAAAAATTGAAAATATAAAGATCAATGTTTTCATATTTAGGATGCGTTCACAACACACGCGGTTGCTGCCTGAAGGAACAATCGAAATCTGACGGTACTCACTGTAACAGCGTTAATATCGGATTCGTGGCCAGGGAACGTTTGTTTACATGTTCCTTCTCTGATGTCCCACAACTAAAATATAGGCAAAAAAAAAAAACAAAAAAACGAACATCAGCAATCAAACAAAGTTATTACACATCAAAGTAGTCACGACGGTTCCCACATATTAATACCGTACCAGAGAACGCCCTTCATTTTGCCAACAAAATCTTTAGAATCTTCAGGAAATAATGTTTATTTTCCAAATCCCATGAAAAGCCATAACGCGGAGGTATTTGTAAAAAGAAGAAGTTGATTCAAAATGATTTTGTATATTTTAAGCATTTTGAGTATATACTCAAGTGAAGGTGAACCTGGGTGAATACGCGTACTTTTGGGATGAATGAAAATACTCCACAAAGCGGACATGAAGACTGTAAAAAGCAATACCACTTCTGAAACTAATATTCTTTATATTTGTATGAAAAAACGTCTTTCGAAGCTCATTAAATAAGGAAAAACAGAATATACTTTCAAAAAGTGAAAATGTATTTTTTACAACATGTGTACGAAACGCAGTATTTTAGAGGTACGTACGGCGTAATGAAAGAGCCAATTTCAGAACTCTTATTTTTCTCACTCATCAGTTTCTTTTTCTCACTCCCTAATTCTTTTTCTTACTTCTTAATTTTTTTTATCATGCCTAATTGGTTTTTTAGCCTCCCCCACACCTTTAAGGCTGGTCGCAGACATGCAATTTTTGGTCTAAAATAGTTGCCAAACTGTTTACTTGTGAGAGGCAGGCGTCACTAACTCATATGAGAGAGCACACACAAGCAATTTAAAATTCAATAGACTAAATAGTTTGTGTTCTAAACGTCTTGTTTTCTTTTATTTAAATTAATTTCTTTTTTTTCTTCAAAATTCTCTGTCATAATAGGAATTAGATCCAGCAATTCACAGGCTTTATTGCCCCTAACTCAAATATAGCATTGTGTACACTCGATGGAAAAAATATTGTACGTAACTCGGTTGGAATAAGCAGTTTATCAACTCGAACAATTACTGCACTCGCCTACGGCTCCTACCTGCAAACATTATACTCGTTGAGAAATTGCTTACTTTCCTCCCTAGTTGCGTAATACACCTACTATTTTTCACGTCTGAACACGTAAGGTATCCCGCTGAATGAGATAATAATCTCATCTTCTGTTTCCTTTATTTCGAAAAGTTACATTCTTACTGCTGCCTTACGTTTTTTCAATATCTGACAAAAAATTTCGGACGTAATTTCAATATTTGGAGTCTAATAACGAATTTGTGCCATGCTTCGTTAAAATTACGAAATTAACAGAATAATCGCAAGCCTGATTTTCTAAAAAAAATTAACCAACAGTTCGGTAATTACAAACTGGGTCATAAATAACAACCTGGTACGTATTGTTGTTAAATTTTATCTTTTTTCTAATAAGAAGTTACGCATGGAGTTAATTTGAGGAAGAAAGAATAATTTTTATTCCTACCCAATTTACGCAAATTTATGCAAAATTCTGAATTATTGTTTTAACCGTGAGGAGAAAATTCTATTTCAGAAAGAGTGAAGCCTATAAGCCACATCCTTCCTTAAATTCACTCAAGCAATTACAATAAATTATTACGACAAAAGTTTGAATATTTTATACATACTTTAGCGGATGCATCGCAAGCTCCAGAAACAAATGTACGCATATCGGGTGCCAATGATAAGGACATCACATCGCCTGTATGTCCAATGAACGAAGTTACTTGTTGGCCAGTTTCGATGTCCCATAAGGCACTGCAATGGAGGACCACGAAAATGTAGATAAGTAAATGTTAAGGTTTATTACGACCGTAAGATACAAGACAAACGCGCTTTGGACGACAAGAAAATTTCATACTCATGCGGCTGAAAAATCTCAAGGGGAGGAAACTCGATACAGCGTAATACAGTGTCAAAAACGAAATTCTAATTCGAGTAATCTCACCTCGATTAAAAGTGAACGAACTCGAACCTACGTATCCGAAAATAATGGTTGAAAGAATCGTTTAGAACAGAATTGAGCGATCCAACCAAAAAATCAGTCGGGGATCAATTTAAAGTGTTCGACAAGAAAGCATAATTACGCCGAAATATGAAAATACGACGAAAAATGTTTTGACTCGACACGAACTCGGACAACGTGAACGACGTCGATTTCACATTTTTCAATTGAAGTATAATATGATGAAACTCCAAAATTTGGCATTACTCTCAGTATGTTTGGGGTCGCTTACGTTACGTTACCATTAAATTTCCAACCAAAGAATCTAAATAAAACTCCGAAACCTGTCGATAAATTTTGCTTATTTTGCATGCGAAACATTTCATAATAGAAAATAAAAACGATAGAATGAACCGAATGGGGATGCATATGCTTCCCAGCCATTTATTACAACCAACTTTCATATTCAATTCAATTTCATATCAAAGCCGATAGGTAAGGGTCTACGCGTTCCTCTTCAGAGATAATAAACGTCACCCTTCTAAAATTCACATCTTATCAACACTTTTGATCCAAGTTCAAAAACACCCACAAAGATTGGCTGGCGGTACTTACACAAGTAAACCACCGCGAAATAATTTCTAAATTTTTGGTCCAAAATACCTCCATAGATAAATTCCTGGATACTTCACCGACATTGCTGCATTATGAAAATCAATATCAAAAAACTTTGAGAATACCTACTACATGAAGGAGGGTAATGACAAAATCAGGATAATATAACTTGAATCCCACACATTTTCAAAGTCTAATTTCACTTCGGAGAAGCTACATACCCTCGAAAACGAAAATAAAAAGTAATCTAGGCAACTTTAAATCTCCTGAATGTCTGGTGAATATGATTAATGGAAAATTATGAAATTATGGGCTGTCATGAGTGGAAAAGCTGTGTAGTTTTCCAAGTCGAAACGAATTTATCCCAAAAGTAATCAAAGTTACTTAAATAAAGTTGACGAAAACATTTGTCAAAGGGGCTTATTGTTTATGCATATACTGAAACTGAGATTCTCAAGAACAAATCTCACTGAGAAGTGACATCCGAAAACGTGGACATCATCATTTTGTGCACTTAACGTTAACAGGCAATATGAAAGTGTAAAGTTCAATTTAACAATAGACGGAACAGATAAAAATTAAATTAATCGCATGTTACAGTGGCTCAGAGAACAAAAACTTCATAAGATAAATTCAATATCCAGTTAAGAGAATTCTACTCAGCGTTTTCAAAGAAAATTCAACGATTATGTTCTTACGTTAGCCCTTGAACTTCATTATTCAATGCATCGCACTAATGGAATTGCGTACTGTACAAAAACCAACATTTCAAAACATTTCACACGATGAAATTAACAACGGTACTTCAAGTAACATCAGGATAAGTATATGGTCAGAACTGAATCGAGGAGTAGCAGATGCTTTCGGTCGGCATCACGAGATAAACGGTCGTTACATTCCCAACTCAAAATAGCGGTGTTTTCGATTCGGTCTAATTGATGCTTCCATAAGTGACTGAAAAATTCACGTTGGTTGCTTATTGGTCACCGAATCCGACTCCACTCTTAGCCTCTAACCCCGACAGGAAGATATCTAATAACCTCCAAGACAGTGGAATATTTTTCTCCTTTTGATTTGACAACAGACAGTAATACCAATTTCAATTTATTATTCCATAACAAAAAGTACTGTGCGTTGAATCATACCGGAGTGTGCTTTCATCAAGAACGGTGACATGTTTTAGTATATAAAATGAGTTTAGGTGTAATTTTGTTGAGTGACGAGTAAAATTTCGCGCATTGAGATTTAAAAAATAATATTCAAAATAATACCAGCAACCGGCTGCATTGGGATGATTTTACTCAGGTTTTCAGCCTGATTGATAACTCGTGGACTTTTTACAAAATGAACCACATTTTATACGGGGTACGTATGAGGGGGGTAAGACTAAACAACTGGCTTCCAAATGCGGAGGCCAATAATGGTAAAATCGAAGATCATTGGAAATTATGTGCATATTTTAAGGGAAACTACTTGACTTTATTTTCCGATTGAAGAAAGGGTACAACAGAATTTCTCCACTGCAAGAAGAAAACCATCAGAAAAAATTATAAAATAGATAATAGATAAAATTTGTGACACAAATCAGTCTTCAAATAATAGAAGGTGCCCCTCAAACCATTCCCCCTGTCTTTAAAATTTACAATTCCATAATTATGACGTCATCAACTCTTCTACGCGCCCCCTGTCACTGCTCCTCGAAGGAAAAAAAGGGGAAAATTACGACACAACACAAAACGGTCTTACGAATTTTTGACTGACACTCAGCCTAACTAAAGACATTGAAATGTCAAAAAAAATAGAGGGAAAATGGGAAAAAATGGGAAAAAATTGTGACACAAACTGGACTTTTAAAAACGATAGTTTGAATTTTTGAATGACCCTCAGCCTCAAGATACAGAGATGTCATCAATATAATCTCGATGCTAATATTAAATTAATCAAAAAAAAAAAGTCAGAAAGAAGTTACATTATCCTAATTGTCTCATATTTTTCATATATTTAAACGACGCACTCAAAACTTTCGCCTTAATTATTTAATTTTCACAAGTAGCGATGAGTGATTGGCGTGTAATTTTCTAGATATAATATTTTGCATTCACATTTACATATACGGGGTGAAGCATCAGATGAGAATTTTTTATCAAATAAATTATCAATAATCGAAAGAAAACTAATATATTATGCTAAAGTTAACTTTTCCCACTCTCATTAACAGAAACATCATATATGTAACGCAATAATAAATGATGTTCAGAATTTTACTGCTGTATCGAGTACTTCACTTAATTCCACGTACTCGTTGTCCAGGCTAGCCTAAGAAGTACGCAGATACTTCGACGCGTATTTTAATGTACAAATGTTTCTGAAACGCTCTGAAACAATATCCAAGTTTTAAAAGATCGATTTTTCGATTACTTTTAACGGCTAGTGCACCAGTCACCTCAATCGAATTTATAAATAACACGAGGAAAGATAATGATTTTTCACTCGCAGCACTCTAAAATGCTGTTCGTGTGAAGGTCCCACGGGCAGACCTTTGGTAACCACCATTTCCAACACACAGTTTCGTTTACGAGTAATTTACACCGAAATAAAATACATACTGCAACGAAAACAATGGTGACACGTACTGCAGATACAAGAGTAAACGATACAGGCAAGAGTATGCTCATAATGGAAAATTTTCTAGTCGTCTGGAGGGCTATGTCTTACAACGAATTACTACGATATTAATCGAGCACGTACCATGACATATCTCCGGAACTGGTCACAATTTGATTATCGTCAAGAAATCGACAACAAGACAAATATCCTGTGTGTCCAGGCAGTTCTCGGCTAACCCTAACGTTACCTTCTCTCGTTTTTAAACTGAAAATAGATAGGAAGAAAAAAATTAGAAACACGTCGGTATGATTAGTGAAAACGCTATGCGCTATACAGATAAATAGTAACCAACAACTACTGCTGTCAGAACATAATACATATAATGTTCAAGTAGTTCTAATCGCTCACCTGTAAATCGAACATATGTTGTCTAATCCGCCGCAGGCTACGAAACTACCGGATGGGGCATACGCACATGTCATAACCCAACTCGATCTTAAAGGTATGGCGTGAACTTTATTCGTTGTGTGGCTGTCCCATACGATTAATTTACCGTCTTGTGAAGCAGATACTAAATTTCTGAAATAGTGAAAACAAAAAAGACAAAAACAAATTAACAGAGTTATAGGTACAGCAAACGAGAGCGTACAAAGGGTATTCAACGGTGAGTTATAGAGGGTTGCACAAGGATGAAGGATAGCTTCGAAGATTTTTAGAAAGGCAGAGTGACTGTTTCGATGAGAAGTTGGTTATTAGATACCATCAACGCATATCTGCCGCCAACAAATTTTTAAACCTTTTTGTACGGTTCTCGTGATGCAGTACGGTACGCAGAACGTGCACAGTATCTAACCAGATTAGCATAGACGGACCCTTCTCCTTGACCCCCACAAAAGGATGAACTTCTGAAAATAGTGTCTCTATCGGCGTTGGTAACATTGTGGTGGGAAGTGGGGTCACAGAAGACGGCACAGAAGATGTCGACGTCTCGGAGACTGGCTTCGGTGGCAGAATTCATGATGATGACGAGTCCTAATTTTTATTTTTAAAAGAGCGTTATCGGGAAACCTCAATAATATTACAATACAGAGACAAGTCAACCTTCAGGCAGCCACAAAGTAGCCAGTAAAGGTAGATGAATTCATTCTACATACTTAGTTATACTAATATAAAGACCAAATCTTCAGTCTTTAAAATCCTATCTATATGATGAAACGGGGCCGAAAATACGCAAATTTTCAAAATTTGATTTAATCAAAAACCTTTGTTTCCAAAATCATCAGAGATTGTCCAGGGTTTCTCTTAGAATATTATACTTATCTCATAGGTATTTAACACTATACATGAAACAAATGTAGTAATAACCAACTTTGTTAAAAAAATGTAAGAAAATCTGAAAAAATTTGAAAATGAGTTTAAAATCCATTTTTGCTTTTATGTAATCCATCCAAACTGGACAAAATCCATTTCTAAACATTGTTTCATACTATCATAGACAGTAATCACAGCATAACACACATACAGGTTGAATTTTGGATACAGAAGTTCCTGGTCCCATGATGAAAAACTTTGTAAGAGAGCTTTCATAGAAATGAACTTGAGAAAAGTTTCATTTTTTATAATTTGTAATTTACAGATACATTTCACCTGATTGAGAAGAATATGGAAGATCCTAAATTTCACAATATACTTATCTAACTAATTACGTGGAACTAATTATTTGAACGTAATTTGAATCTCCACAACACGTATTTTTATCCAGTATTAAGGGGTGAAATTTGGCATTGATTTTTAGTAATAGACTATAGATCTCCTACAATTTGTTTCACACTTCATTGTTGGTTTTCTTGCTTCATAATACTTGGTGGTAACCAAATCATATAGTTTCCAATTGGGTACCTGGAAAAATTCTATATTCATGCCCATATATGCATGTTTATGAAACTAAATTCAGGGATGTAGATGTTTCACAATTATTTCCGATTTGATAAATAATTATAATGAAGTCTCACATTGTTTTACAGTTTCCAAGCTTTATACACTATTCACTGATATGGAACAAATCCACCGTTCTCGTTGAGTTTCCCCCTATGGTAATAAGGAC
This sequence comes from Ericerus pela, assembly GCA_011428145.1. NCBI lineage: Eukaryota > Metazoa > Arthropoda > Insecta > Hemiptera > Coccidae > Ericerus > Ericerus pela. Next base: position 61,268 of record WOFM01000119.1, read on the forward strand.
TTTTCAGACAGGGCCTTCCCGGAGTCAAAATTTCCTGAATACAAAATATGTTATTATTTTCTTTTCATTTCTCACCTACGAGAATAATTTTATTCTTATGACAAAATTAAGAAATTAAGTTTTTCATGATTCTGGTTTTCAATTTGAGTATTATTGTAATAGTTGTTTTCATAATAGTTACACACAGTATGTGATAAGAAAACTAGAGACTGATAATTTTGTTGAAAGTAGTTTTGTAACTCCTATTATGGTCCCATATTTCACAAATTTTAGAATTTTTAAAAGTTTGTTATTTCCAGATCCATTTCACCAAACTGAAAAGTTTTTAAAAGATGACAATTCTCACATTATATCAGTTTGTCTAATTATATGGAATAAATTCCAATAAATGTAATAAGGATCTCTCAAACTGTATCATCTTCATTCAGTATTCAAGGGTGAAGTTTTATTTTGATTTATGGTAAGGGACCACATAATTTCCAATTTGGGTAATATTGATAATAAAGTCTTCCATAATTTTACAGTTTTTGAGCTTCAGACTATAAACACTAATATGAAACAAATGTACTTTCCTTTTATTTTTATACAATATGGAACTTTGATCCAGGTGCACTCTGGGTCGAGAAAAATCTTTATCCAAAATCCAGTCTATATGTTTGTTCTACTGTGAATACTGTCTACTATGGCATGAAATTAAGTTTAGAGATGGATTTTGTCCAATCAGGATAATTTATGTAAAATCAAAAATGGATTTTCAAGTTATTTTCAGATTTTTTCAGATTTTTTAACGTTTTTTTAACGGAGTTGGGTAATATTTCATTTGTTTCATGTACAGTGTTAGTCTTTAGATAAACATAATATTCAAATGCAAACTTGGACCTCTGATGATTCCAGAAATTCTGTTTTTTAATTACATAAAATTTTGAAAATATGCATATTTTTGTTCCCATTTCATCGTATACATGGATTTTAAAAGGTGAAGATTTGGTTCTTATATTAGTATAACTAAGTTTATGAAATGAATTCATCTACCCTCGCTTTTCATTTTGTGGCTACCTAGAGGTTAATATCTACGATAAATATGAATAATGGCTATATACAAATATTTTAATAACTATCTATGTATCTACACATTACCACAACAGACGTTTATGATGAAAGGAAACTTTTCTACATTAAAAATTAAAGTTTGTCAATGAGCAGGTGGATCGTAACACCTGCATGGCTGCTTCAGTTCGCAGCCGGAAAAATATGATAATCTTCTACAATGCGAACAAAATTACAAAATTTTAAAAACTATCCCTCTAACCATTCGAGTTTTATTTAGTAGGTATAAATTATTCTCTGATAATTGGATAGGCCAACCCAACCAGAATCCTTAATTAAGATTTTTTTATTTCAAGTTTCAAATAAATCTGGGCAAAAATGCCTTAAAAAATGAAGTAAAAATATCCGATGAATTACTATTTGGTCTAAATAGTTACTCACTTCTCTAGTACACTAATAGAATTTTTTTGGTCAAAATATAGTGAATTTTCTTTGTGAACTGATCGAAAGTGAAGTAAAGGATCATTGAAGTGAAACACAATAATTTTCAATAGCCGGAAGAACTTTTGATGAAAACGAGTGCAAAAGTTTGGCTGACACAAGGAGCAATGCAGGGACGAGATTTTGTATTTTGAACAACCCAAGTTTAAACTATCAATGTATAAAAATAACTTATTTGAGCGTACAATTTAGCAGGGATTAAGAAAAATGCTGATGATTTTATTCGACTTTGTGATGCCATGAGAGTTCATCAGCAGCAAGAGAAAATTTAACGTCTCATTTAATTTCCTGACGCAACATTAATCTAAATTTTACGAAATAAACATTTCATAGAATAAATCAGACAATGGGTAATTTTATTATGCGCCACGATACTATAACAGAGTCAGAAAAATAATCTCAGTACATAAATTACTTTGACCATAAAACAAAAATAATACATATTACTCGTACGATGATTCATAAAAAATACCCTACTTTACCACCCTAAATCTTGGCTCCTTTGATATTATGGAAAATATGTATAGAAATTTATTGTTCCAAATTTTATGGACATTATTCGTACAATCGAGTATTTTTTGTATAATATACGACTCAGTTTTCGAGAAAAATCAAAAAAAAAATTGGAAATAATCACACGTTGAAGGTAAGTACACCTACATGGTTTGAGGATGGAGCATTTTCAACACTCATTCATGAGTTCATCATTCCATATTTCAATGGGTAAACCCTTCGTATATGTCAATTCCATTTCAACCGAATTTTAACCGAATTTTATCAACTTTAGATTCGAATTTTTGATGGATTTTGCTGTAGCACATGAACGTGATTCAAGAATTTCGTGATTCTCGAATATACTTACAGTGGATGAAATACGGTTCAACAAAAACGAGAGATGCTGGGAATGAACAATAAAGCCTCATACCTACAACATTAAGTTGTGCAAAAAAATAATCAAAAATACGGCAGCAGAGTTAAAAATTCAACAGCCATCCCAAACCTAAGATTCTGTTGTCTAATATTTTTTCGAAAATTCCGACTATTTCAAGATTCGAGATTTGAGATCGTCAAATTATACACGTAAGGACGAGATTCGGTCGCAATTCGAATATTCCATTGACAACGTCCACCTTCGAAACGGTGGGTGCTTCTCCAATAATACACACCACACAATAATGAAAATTATTAGAAAATTTACATGAGGAGAAACGGTTCGACAACGAGAGGAAGAAAACAATGACGATAATTTCGCAAACACGAGTAAATTATATGTAAATTATATTGCGATCACGTTCGTTTTGTTCAAATTTTTTTTTACCTAACTAACAAACATGGAGAAAACAGCCGGGAAAAAAGAAAAACGAAACACAAATTATTTAACTTTTTTTTCGAAGTCGACGAACTACAGCGCTCACTCGCCTTTTCCAGTGACGTCATTTTGCGCTTGCAAAAATAGTAATAGGGTGAATATATAGAATAAATTAAAACAATACGTTATTTAGCGGAGGAGAAAATTATTTTATTCGCGTGAAATGATGCAGTTGAAAGGATCCAAATTTGAGCTAGAAAATATAGCGTCGTCCTCCAAAGGACGCAAGTCCAACTTTTTCACAGCCACCATGACAACAAAATAACGTAGTAGCAAAAGAATGTTTACATAAGCATCTAATTATATACTACCCCCGCATTGTTTTTTTCTTCTCGCTGGTGGATACGTCGTTGGGAAGCTCGCATGCACTGATGTTATTGAACCAAAATCACAGGCAGTCGAATTACGGTCATTTAGAAATAATCGAAAAAAAATGTAAAGTAATTATCTCAAGCAACATAAAATACGACAGTAAAACGAAAACAAAAGAAACTATATAACGTAGCAGCAGCAGCAGCTCCGTAAAAAAAAGTAAGTTTTCGAAAATTATAAAATTAGTCGCTAAAAAGTTATTAGTCGATCATAATAGCGATAACTGAATTAAATTTTGTGACCCTTCACGCAAAATTACGCAATAAAAAACAATTATCCCTTTCAAAATCTAAATAAAAATAAATTATTTGGAAATACCTTTAGAACGATCCGCACCAGAATTGGTAGCATGTTGCAATAAAGTACAGTTAATATAATATTTTTTTCAAACTTCTTAGTTATTGGTTCAAAACCAAGCACTTTATAGGCAAAATAATATCCAAAATAGCTGCACCGTAAGTACCGTCCAGCCGATTCGCGACAAAATTAGTAACATTTTAGAATATGTCATGATAAATGTTTTCTACCTTCTTACTGATTCAAACTTATAAGTACTTTTTAGCAAAAACAAAAAGAGTATTATCGGAAGTATCGTACGGCCTATCTGCATCAAAATTTATAGCAAGTTATAACAGATTATCATGAATATTTGTTTCAAATTTCGTAGCAGTTTGTCTAAAATTACTTGCCTTCATCAATTTTCCTTTATAAATAAGTTTTCCGAAGTGATAAAATGATAAAACCCAACCTAGAACCTTCCTAGGTTCATGAAGAATGCACATACAAAAATTCATCAGCATCGGTTTGTTAGATTCTGAGATTACCCTAAACATACACTTTTCCAAATTTTCTTCTTCATATATTTGTATCAGATATATATGAATTTGAATTTTTAATGACAAAATTTTTCGTGAGTTATAAATCGAAAAACGTAACCACTCCCATCCACAGGTCGTTTTATGACACCAAGATTTTTAAGTAGATTTTCAATACGACTTTCAACGAAAAGTTCTCCTTTTGCCATTCAACTGAAAAGGATAAAAACTATTTTTGATGAATAAATATCTTTAATTCTCGCCTCAGCAAAAATTCGTAGGCGAGTAAAATCAGAAAAAGAAAATAATGCCATAATGCCAGAAAATAGAAGTTATTAAAAATATACCTATAAGTATGCAGACGATGAAATGGACACGTTATTACGCGAGTGCAAGACCCTGTTTAATTTTGTTTTCTTACGACCGAGCACACGATAATTTGCTGGAAATTATGCAACAAATATTTGATAAATGACGTACCAACCTAATCTATTAGCCACCTAAATGGAAAAATAAAGAAGAATTAATACGAAAAAGATTTTTTTTTAAATCAGCTTCTATTAACAAAAATATTAAAAAGACAAACAATTTTATCGAAACTTCAGGCTAGAACTAAAAATAAAAGCGTGGGGCGCCTTGCCGACTCATCTTTACCTTAATTTTAAGCAGCTTGCCTATTTTCTATTTGAGGACAAGCGCCCAAATAAAAACTTGTTTTAAATAAAATTTATAATTTATTTTTTTATTTTTACCATCTCTGATTTTTACGCCTTTTATTCTTTTGAAAACACATACATACATAGACATACACCTACACACCTCTCACTATCACACTCTCGCACTCTCTCCCTGTCTCTCATTCGTGCACACACTATATTTGAAAATAACTCATGTAACATAGGAAGTCCTTGAGAGAGTCACAAGTGAAGTTAAAACAAAAGCTTAAAAGAAGAAAGGATGTTGATGCACAATATCGAAAGCAGAATTCTATATATTTTATTTTTTTACTATAGGTCCACCTGCAGTGAGTATAAGCCATGCACAAGACAATTTCAAATAGGTACACCTTGAAATTCAACTAACACTACGCACACAGTGTTTTGAAAGAATATTTTCATACTATTTGTTCGATTTTTTGCGAATATTTTACGTTTCATGGTTTTTTGTGCGTCAAATAATGATGCACTTTTTCGCATACCTACCTCTGCCTTTTCATCCTTGTATTCATACGTACCTACTTGTATTAACCACCTGTTTCAGTGACACAATTTATGATGCCAATGAATAAACTGAGTAGATCTCACCTGTCTACGTTTACCCACACATAAACATGGGAGAGTGTTATTTTTGCCCACTGAAGCATTAATGGTAAAATTTTCATAAAAATTAGTAACTTCGGAGTAGTTTTACAATAGAAGTTTAAACTCTGATTCAACTGAACCTTGATCCATGGTCCAAAGTTGGTTTGGTTTTACAATTACTCATCAGCTGTGATTCAACTAAATCGATATTTTTTTCAACTTTTGTGATAATTCATGAAATATTTACCTTTCATTAATGGAAATTTAATTTATGACTTGGCCATGCAAAATAAAATAAATAAATATCTGATAACATGATAATATTTAAACCAAGAAACATGGACTTTCACTAGGTAGCCTCGATTGTGCGTATTAAGAGGATTTTCGTTTTTCTACATGTGACATATTTTACGCACACTAGCACACATAAAACTGATTAAGCATGAAGTAGAATAATATTTTATGTATTAAGTGTCCTACGTGTGATGTCATTTTACTCACACTAGCACACTAACTAAATGATCGAGCGTACCTAATTAATGAAGTGGTATATATAACTTGATTTTAACGATATTTTGAAATTGGATAGTGTTTAACAACCATATAAATTTGCAGTTGATCAATAAAAAAAATCTCGTGATAAACCAGCCAATTAAAAAACCTTATTCAACTCACAAAAATCCTACGGTAAAGTTAAACTGTGGTTCACATGGTTGAACTTGGTTTAACGGGTTGTAAAACGATGTTTTACCTCTGTACCCAGTTTAAACGCTGAACTTGGTTTAAACTGCTTTTGTAAAACTAGTCCTTAATCCGAAATATAATAAAAATTAATCAATTCGGTCGGTTGGAAAATTATTTGGCGAATCTAAAGGTGAAGGTACTAGGTATCTATTATTCAAATTCCAAAGAAATGTAGATTATTTTTAAGACAATTCACAAATTTGAATAAGACATTTAAATAAGCACTTAAACTGAATTTTACAACAGTTTTATTACTTTTTTAATGATAAACTCGGAAAAATAGGAGAAAACTGGTAAACTGGGACAGGAAGCTCAACTGACTGAAACACTGGGACCGGAGTTTCAAACCGGGACATATGGTATGCTTGTGTTTACACATACCTATCATGGAGATATACTTCGTACATATATGTTTCATGACATAGGACTACATCTAACAGATTGGTAAAAGGGGACCTTCGAGAACACTACATGTTATAGAGGGCTGATTTGTAAAACATTTTTATACACACCTACTTTCAGATATCGATAGCGTTTTCAGTGAACAAAATTATTGTTTTGCACATTACTATTTATATAAGTATATAAACAAATATATACTAGAATATATACATTTTATGTAATTTCGCTCCACAAAAATACTTATGGTCGAAGAATGGAACTGGGAGAATCAGACCTCTATAACATATATATATATATATATACTCAAAGGGTAAATTTTTGGTTTATCAACACACATGGAGCGAGAAACAAAAAATGGTTCAAGTGCACACACTATTGTTGCCAAACTGAACGTCGGTTTTTTTTTAGTTCACCTAATACAAGTTATATTTCCACGGTATCCATTCTCAAGATATTGAATTACATTAAGGGGGGTAAAGTTGTATTAATGCAAAATGAGTATTTTTCAAAAACTGAAACAATAATGATAAATACAGTACTGAAATTATAAACAAAAATTGTAGTGAATTGTAGCAAACTTCTTCGATGCTTTCGAACGATTACTGACGGAGGAAAAGCGAGATGTAATAAAACAAAGAAAATTACGATTAAATTCAGTTAAATTTTTCAAAACTACAAGCACTGGCATTATATACATGACGTTAAAGAGTCGATGCATATTTGAAAATAAGCAGGCCTACTTTCATTTTAATACATCAGTACAGCATAGAAGACCAAGAATAATGAAAAATTCGAACTAAAAACTTGGAAAAAAACTTGAACAAACTGCTCGATCTTCGAAAAATTTGTGATCGATCGACCGCAAATTCTGGTACATCAATCATTTTACTTTTGATTTGCTTTTTCATTTAGACCATATCGTTTCTGTTTGTTTTTTCCCCCATAGTTATGCCTCAGGCTCATGCACAACGAAAATAAGCCAGTTAGGCTTTGATTACTGCTAGTGTTTCTAGATAATTTTTTATTCGTAAAAGATCTATTGGATACTTCAAAAAGAGAAAAAATACGTCACTAGAATTTTGAAAAGGCTAGGTGATTCACAAAGGTATAACAAAAGAGAACTGTTTCTCTCAAAAAGTTTAAATAACCTGGCCCAACTCTGTCGAAAACGTTTTTTATTCTATATATATGAAGGGTTTCTTCAAGGGGAAAAAATCAAAACAAAAATCAGAAAACCTTTCGAAAAAAACAAAACAAACTAAAGCCAAGGACCTAGCGTTTTATTTATTTAAAAACAAATAATAAAATGTCGGGCAGCCGACAGGGATGCAAACCCACACTCCTGAGCTCCCAAATGGTGCCCATGATTATCTTATTTACAAAACCAAAAAGATCAAAATTTTGAATTGGGTTACACAACAGCCCTGGGTATTTCGCATTAAATATCAATTTATAAAACAGTTTAGTTTGATTATTGCCAAATACTGCTTATAATTCTTTACATACACGTAGGTATAGAATATGTTCAAAAAAAGAAATCGACTGATCAATCTACTGACAGTCGATCGTTTCAGTGTCGATGAAAATCATAAAATTATCGACAGCCCATTTCGATCGATCAAAAAATGTTGATGATCGGGAACTTAAATATTGAGGTAGTTTTTGGAAAACTCCTCCACGGTAGTCCTGAACCTGCGAGCAAGCTGAAGAAGTTTCGTTGGTTGTATATTTCAACATCCATGACACACCACACAGCATAGTTTAGAAGAAAGTAGTTGATTAAGTCTTTCATTCTCAACGAAGCCAGACCAATCCGATTTTTACGAAAGTTAATTCACAAAACTATACGACCGAAACTGCCTACATGAAGATAACAATAACACTGATCAAAGCAGTCGGAAAAGTTAGCAGATAAGCTTCATTTTTATCATTCGAGCCGGCGAAATACGTTCGTGCGCTGTTGCTCAATAAGTCTGATTTAGAGAACGATAAACAATTAGGTACTCTATTTAAATTTTGTTTTGAACATGTTTTCGTTCTTAATTGGACAGTGGCAAGAATAGCAAGTTTTCCGGGTATAATATTTTACATGGTTCGAATATGGAATAATTTTCCTTAACGAACGGGCAACGCTTGAATACAATTTCTTTTTCGCGAAAGCCGAAGAACAAATTAATGAAGAAGATGAAAAACAAAATACGCACTGAAAATCTCCGAGTAACAACGGTGAAATATATGCATATATATCAGAGAACTGTAGGGTATCTATCACTTTTCTATGCAAATGTTTTATTTTTTACTTTTTTTCGTTCTATAGAATTCAACCATTTTTAGGCCCTAAACTCAAGTACACAAAACCGACGAGAAAAATCTGAGAAATAAAATCCTACAACTGAACTGATTCTCTTCTGCTAGAAACTGATACATAAGAAAGTAGACTGAGATTGTTCTTCATTTGACTGCAATGAAATCTCGTATAATCACTATCACATTCATACCTGTACTCGATTTTCTTTCATGGCTGCAAATATGATGAACTCAAGTTATAAATTCGAGAGAAAAGTAAGTTGCTCGTTTCTCCCCTATTTTTTTTCAAACTATCAATAATTTACAGGACTATGAAGGAATTTACTTGGAAAAAATTTCTTAGTATGCTCCATAATTTTTTCAAATTCATTTGAGGCAGAAAGAGAGCAAACAACTTTTTGAAAAGCTTCACTGGATGAAAATTCATGATTTTTTAATTGGGGCCTATTTAGCGGGGTATGAGAAAAAAACATTTCTGATACTTAATTTTTATAGTTCGTCATACATGAATAATAAAAAATAGGCTAAAGAATCAATACAATGTACATACAAGACGTGATTGAAATTAACAGGCACTATAGGAAATTCTCATTTAACGCGAATTAATTTGAATCAATGTGAAAAAAGGACAAACTTATTCAGGTTAACTCGCACTATCTCCTCAAAGAAGAACCAAGGTAGCACAGGAATTATAAATTTGTTGGTCGTTAATTTCTAAAACGCCCTCCAGTAAAATAATTGATATAGTTACCCTCTGCAAGCAATTCCCTTAAAACTACGATCAATCAGGTCTTGAAACATTAATTTTAGATTATTGATTCACTTTTTGGATAGGCAGTGGTCTTTTTTATAGAGACATCGATCGATCAATTCGACCACCGATTTAAATCATGATCCAATATGATGGTAGTCTACTTGGTACTTGGAAAGGTCCATTAGTGTTCCCCCAAATGACTGAAAAATCCACGCAGCGAGACGTATTTACTATCATTTGAATCGATTTTTTTGACTTTTCTCATGAATAAATATGTATGTGACTTTTTGATATGTTTTTACGGAACTTGACATTTGTGAGAGGGGAATAAATTTTAAACACAATATCAAAAACAAAAATCTTCAAAAAAAAAATTCTAATTTATTTGAAAATTTAAAAAAGTTTCATTCACGACTAGAAAATTAAATTATTTTACTGGAGGAAATTTTAGAAATTCACAATCAACTAATTTATAATTCCGGTATTGTCTTGATTCTTCTTTGAGGAGATGGTATGTGTTAACTTGAATCAGCTATTCCTTTTTCCACATTGATTCAAATTGACTCACACCGAATGGGAATTTCCTCTGGGGCGTATTAATCTGAATCAAACTGTATAGCCAACCAGTGTTCGAACTGCTACTGGTATTTTCAGTTAAAAATGAATAAAATTATTTCCACTTTTAGCTACCAATTTTCAACCGAAATGGGGTACGTACAAAGAAAGAAAAAAAACAACAAGATAGAAAATTCGAATACATCCATAACCGCAGAAATATAACTGAATTAGGGCGAATTTCAAGCTTTTCAGATCCCCCCTCAAAAAAAAAATTCTGAAACATGAAAAAATTGAAAAGCCATTTGTATCGAACAAAAACATTGAAATTGAGAGTAATTTTCGAAAAGTAATTTTTCTTCAACTATACTTTAGAGCATTGGTGCATCATTTTGCAAAAAAAAAAAAATAAATAAATTAAAATAAATGAACAAATCAGTGCAAAATTTAAGGAGTAAATCATAATATGAAAGCTGCTTCAAAAATTATACCGCAAAATACAACTAAATAGTAAATAGCGACAGGAGATTTTCTTCGCATGACAGCTAATTCGAGGAAATTAAAAAAATTCGACATTACGATTCGCCTATCACCGACATTCCAGCAGAAGTCGATTTCGATGACCAAAATCAAGAGACAGGGAAAAAACGAACGATTATCTGGGGGAACCAACATTTAGGTTTTAAAATACACCCATTAAAGAATTGAGTGAACATACATCCACTGTTCAAGAGTAACGAAGAACAATCTGAAAATCTTTTTACGATTCCTTTACGGTTGCAAAACACCAAATCCTACACATGCCACAGTCTACGCTCCACCGATCACACATCAGTTCTCATTAATTTTGGCATGCTGAAATTTTACAGATCCACGTTTCGAGGAGTAAAATCAAAATTCACATTCGACATCGTACACGCTACACACACGATGACGTGTATAAATCTGCGATGGAGTAATATTGCTAAACAGACCAGATATTATTGACTGCAAAACCAGCCAATAAAAAACTGAAAAATAAATCAATTTCACCATAAAATAACTCACGATTGACGTCATTGCGACCACCGACGACAATAAGTACACAAGTAGGCTTCGGGAGTAATCGTGCACACCAGAGAGAAATTTAAACCGTTAATGCATTTCAGAAATTTTGAAATAGATTTATTTTAGTTTTTTTTTTGTTTTTCATCGAAATTCTTCCACTTTCCATCGGCGAAAACCGCACCTCGACAGCTATTTTCATTTTCGAGTTGGTACGACGATTTATAGTCGCCTGAGAGCCTCAGAAAAGGCTAATGTAAAACAAGACAATTTTAAAATTAAACAATTCATGAGTACTTGGAATCAGGATTAATGACATTTCAACACCTAAGAAATACCGAATACAACAAGAAAATCACCAGGTAGGGATGTCAATATGCGTCAATGTTTCCTTACCGATAACTATCGATAGTTTGAAAAAAGTTATCGATAGCTATCGATAATTTTTTTTTAATGTATTTACTAGCTAAGTCTGAAGATCGAAAATTGAAAATTTAAAGTAAATATCTGAACAGCTAGTAAACACTTCCAATACAACTGAATAAAATAAAATTCAATTTTTATTAAAAAAAAAAAAAAAAAAAAAGTGAAAAGTGATTTATTATTTTGATTAATATTTTGTTGATATTTGATAATAATAGTTATCGATACAAAAAAAAATTATCGCTAAGTACCGACAAGACAAGTTATCGATAAATATCGGCCATATCGACATACCTATCACTAGGTAACAAGCATTCCAATTGAAAAAGATGCAGAGGAACTGCTACTTGCTCGAGAAAACCGTATTACAACCAGTAAAATCGTTAATTTTATTTCATTTTTGCCACATGCATACAAAGCTATTCAACTACTGCGTTCATTTTTATATTATCGATATTTTTCAATACCTAATTAAAAAACCCGGTGATACGTAGGAGTTACCGATAGTTCCAAGAATTGGAATATACGAGCTGTATGCGAGCATAAGAATGGAACATGTCAGTCATTTTCGCAGGCAATACTTCCAGGGAGGCCTAGTAAATAGATAGGTGTGTCTCCTGTTGCCAACCGATGCTGGATTTGCGTATTCCATGGAGAAAATGCCCCATTGAAGAAGGTATAGAGACGCATTATTCTAACGTCACAAATTTACAACCGTGTATCATTTCCATTTCATTGCCAATGCATCATCATTTGCGCCAATTTATGGTAAAAACTTAGTTAACACCATAGATAAATTGTTAGTAATATTTAATTTCGATCGACGAGAGGCATGATCTGCCAAAGGCGAAAGTAAATGATAATATGAGCCTTTCGCTGGTGCTTTTAACGATTCAGCACAAAAAATAAGAGAAATTATAGTAAACAAATTTTTCAGGAAAGAGAATCAACGTTGCTCCATTCACCAACGAAGTAATAAGTTATAATTTGGGCTTATTTTTAACCTGAAGAGGCCATTTATTCAACAAAATTAGTGGAGAAAATTACAATTTTCGATATTTTTATACGCTTTTATTCTACTCACTCAATTTGTTGAAGTACACCGGATGACCAACTTAAGCGCTGCTTTCACGTGTTGCGACACACGCGCACACACACTTATATCCGGTTTCATCAGTTGTTAAATTTTGTTCGTTTCTGTCTCGGAAAAAAAGTGAAAAATTTTATGTTCTTTTTCGCGGTTATTTTCTTCTTCAAATTATAAAAGCGTGTTTTTTAAAAACTCGTTTTTAACCTAACTTATACTAATTTTTTGACTAGATAGTTTTTGAATTCAACATCTCAATTATTCACTTTTGGAGAGGTTAATTTATTTTTCACTAAAAGAAAATAAACCGTAAGATAAAATTAAATAGGTTCGATACGTATTAGAGAAAGTTAGATATCGAAAAGTTTCGATATCGATGTTCAGAAATTATCGGAAGTGTCTCGTCTTTACTACTTGCGCTTAAACACATACACGAAAATAAGCTAAAAACAAATCATTTGATTTGTTACAGTGCCACTTGTATTACACATTACCCAACATTTTCATCTTAAACTTATTCGATTCTTACTAAGATCAAAAGAACTTATAATCGTTTCCAACCACAAAATAGGGATTGTGAACGGGATATGCTTGTGGAACAAAATTCAAAATACCTTAAGGGCTGGATTATTACACGTTGGCAAAGTGATCACGGATTTAAAGGGAGATTCATGAAACGGAAGAATTACATCTCAGCAGAGGATAACCGATGAGTACAGAGGTTTAACAAAAGACTTCTTACCTGGAATCGGATCCCCAGTGCATTGCATAAATTTTGGCCAAATGGCCTCGCAGTGTTCGTCTGGTTCGCATTTGGACCCGCCCAACGGGTTCCAAATTGCTGGTGGCTTGGACCAGTGTGGTGTCGCACGCTGCCTTTCGTGCATCCTGAAAACAAAAGGGGTAATAAAAAATGAAAATATGTATCAACAGAACAGAAAGAATTCAATGAATAAGTAGGGCTGGCGAGTGAAGTTCGCAGATAACCACTTCAACATATCAGTTTTGGTGAATTAACACGACGAAGGCCACTTTCGTTCGAAGGGCTAATAAATTTTTTGCATTAAATATACTGAAAATAGAATCCCGTAAATGTACGTACTCCATCGAATAGGCAAACTAATCTCAATTCGCGAGCTAGAAAGCATTTCTCCAAAAAAGGCTCTTCACGAGTTCTACCAAAAAAATATCGTTCGAAGTTTACGTCAATACAAACTTTGAATGCGCAGAATTGGAGACTCAATTCAAGTTTTAATACTGGAAAGTTATTTGGTTGACATACGAGCGAACAAATATAGATACATCATAATATATGAGTAAATATACAACGAGATGAAGACCATGTAAGAATAATATCTGAACGAATGAAAACCGATCAGTAATTTTGATGAAAAATGCGTTTTTCATTTCTTAATCAAAAATAATTTACTTGCGAGCCTTATAAGTGCGTTAAAATATGAAGTCAAAATTATTTTCAAAAGTTCGTCTATTTCGTGACGTAGTTCGACTATTTTAAATATCTTGCGGATTATTTCGTGAGCAACCATGCCGAAAATTTTCCCCTCCTTTTTTCAGCTTTTTAAATTCGAATCATTCGTGAATCATGTACATCTAAAATAAATAAATAAATAAATAAAAAAGACTAGCTAAAATTTCAGTAATACATCTACTTCTCCACAAAATGATAACCATGGCAATCGATACTTCTGACCGTATACAAATATCAGAATGAAATTATACACAAGTAAAAGTTGTCTGAATGAAATTAATCAAAAGTACAAGTTGTCAGAATGAAATTATTCAAAAGTACAAATGTCTGAATGAAATTAATCAAAAGTACAAGTTGTCAGAATGAAATTATTCAAAAGTACAAGTTGTCAGAATGAAATTATTCAAAAGTACAAGTTGTCTGAATGAAATTATTCAAAAGTAAAAGCTGTCAGAATAAAATTATTCGAAAGTATAAGTTGTCAGAATGAAATTATTTACAAGTACAAGTTGAATACCACAAATTGTCGGGTGCGTATGAAACACCGAGAAAAATCCATATACCTACAATCTCGGTGAATGAATACGAACTTCAGCCAGCTGAAAGCATATTCATGTGAATTGAACGATAAATTTTATCCTCCCATGATATCACCACTTCAGGAATATAACTGTTTGCACCACTGAACGGAATGCTGTATGTTCGAAGAATGTACGGCGTGACGAAAGCGGCCAATTTCAGAACTCTTACTTTTTTCACGACTCAATTTTTTTTCTAACTCCCTAATTTTTTTTTCACTCTTAATTAGTTTCTCCGGTTTTCCCCACACTTTTAAACGTCTTATTTTCTTTCATTTAATTTAATTCCATTTTTCCCCGTTTAACAATTCTCCCGGTCATAACAGGGATCTGACACAGCAAACGCAAGTTTTATTGCTCTTGGCACAAATACAGCATTCCGTAAAATTCGCTGAAAAATGGTTATTTGTGATTTTGATCAATTTTTGCAGCACGAGCCAAAGGCAAATGATACAAATTACACGAATATCAATTACCTACTGTAAACACGCGAGTCGCACGCTACTTTTTGTTATACCTCCCCTACGAAACAAGAAAAAAAAAGTTAAACCAAGAAAAAATTAAGATACTATTTTTATTTTCCCTTCATTAACTCGTTGCTACGGCATTCTCCTGTAATCCGCGCATTTATTTGTATATGTAACTACAAGTCGTGTTTGAATCCTGGCTTTTTTTTTTTAAAATAACTTACGGTGTATGAAGTAACGCATGTGCACAAGACGATGCATAAACAATTTACAGAGAATGCATAAAGAAACGCATGCTCACAAAGTGGTACATAAAGTAAAAAATAATGTATAAATAATTTATATTTTGCACTGTTCTAAAATCATCCACTTTATGTACCGTCAAAAAACACACAATCATCTATTCCGGGGGTTCATGCGTTCTTTCACCAAGTTAGAGTTTTCAATTTGCACTCTTTAACTTGACATTCATGTTTAACAGTAGTTTTTCAGGAATAAATGAACATAATCGTTGAAAATAAGCAAAAATGAAAGGATTAACAAAGTGCCAGTTATTTTCGATTCTTATTTTATCTTTAATGAGAGGCTGAAAAATTTGTTAAAATTATTTTGAATCCGCATTCGCAACGAATTTCACATCAAAAATTTTCGGTCAATGGTCAAATAGTGACAGAATACCACCGATAGCTGACTTTTAACAAATACACGATATTTGAATGTTTGAAATTCTGTTTTTTCAAACAAAAAATAAAACGTTTTCAATAAATACTGCACAAAACTTAAGCCCACGAAGCACAAAAATATTAAAGTTACTCAGAGCAATAATTTATCAGAACAAATAAGCCCTCCCCCTAACTCGCTTTTGAAAGCCACGAAAAAAAGTCAAATTTCAAGTTTAGAATAGAGGCGAGAAAAAGGATTCATACAAAAAATCTTGACATATAATCCGAACTTATCCCTCCAAAAACCATAAATTGTAGCATAAAACACCAAAATTTGAGAAAATGTAAGTAACTGATACCACTTATGACTAACATTTTAGTTACTAGAGAGCAAGAGAATTATTTGAATGGCTGCTCAAGTTTTGGCCATCATAATATAAAAAATTAATTCAAAATTTGTCTACCACACCCACTAAAACTGTTATTACTGAAAATATTATTTTACTTCTGTGGGTATAGGTGTGTGCGCACACCTCACCACCACAAATGTCGGAAGGTGCTGCATGTTCTGTATAAAATGACGAGTGTGTGTGAGCCAAACTCAGTATTCAAATTAGCAGTATTGACAAAGTAAAGCCATGAGCGCAAGAAGGTTGTTTGTGGACTTAATGTCTACTAGAAATATTTCTTTTTCAATTATACGAGTTTAAAAATGTAATCTGAATGTATGAAAGAATATCAAATAACGGTGATTAGGTTTTCAAAAAATTAATTTAAAATAAAACGCCAACATAGATTTTTCAGAATAACTCGAAAAATTTGAAAAATATCAGATACCAGGTAACTGCCAGAAACGATTGAAGAATACCACACTGAAATTTTCTATTAATACCCATGTAGTTTATAAATGGAAATGAATTATCAAAGATATCATAATACAAAGACTGCAAATGAGTAGATATAATAATAATAATGGAAAAATACAGTATTATTCATCATTTTACATTTGGTTCATTCCCATTATTGGGAACAGCTGATGTGTAAAAGTCTAAAATATTATGTATTGTGTAGAGCTCGACTTTACAGTTATATATTCAGCGGAAATCTCCGAAGTTAATTTCTTTGGTTATTTATAAGTACGTATATTAACACTTCGAGCATAGAATCAACAAAAAAATAATTACGAAAATACCCTTCTTTGCTACCGTATATCTCAACCCCAATGATAATCACGAAAAAAAAAATGTAAAAAACTTTTTTGTTTCAAATTTTAGGAATATTATTTTCGTATTTCTATCGTCAATATCGTCGTTATCGAGAAAAATGGGAAAAATTAAAATCGTATGAATGTTTTTAGTAATTAATTTGGATTTGGTCAGGGGCGACACCACAGAGGGGCAAGATGTGGCAGCTGTCTTACTGGAAATTTAGTTCGCCCCAGTTGAAACCCCGCCACGAAAATTGTAAAAAAAATAAAAAAAATAAAAAAAATAAGATAATAAAATATAGTTGTGGAATAGTTGTGGAATACCTTGTCCGGAGAGATATTCTCACCAGAAGGAAATTCTACAGAATTTAAGCGTGTTCAGCCACTTCGTACATAAGTACAGGTAAGCCAGAACCAGACCGAACACTGGCAATTTTAGAGCCAATTCGGGTGGTTTATATACAGCTTATTCACACGCACACAAACACACATACGTAAGAGAATACGTATGTTGGTGAGAATGGCCAGGTCGCATCATCCCCTATTGAGATAAGAGATGGCTGGCTGGTTCGTGTACAAATTGTGACATCATCTTATTGTGTCACAATTTGGTACTCGTACATTACCTGCAAGTACATACAGGTAATTACAATCGAACGAGTTTTGTGTGTACGTCACAAGGACGATTATTTGCCTGCCCTTAATCGCGCAGGCTGGGAGGGACTTGCGGATTTATGAGAGCCTCTTCTGGTCTGCCTCCCATTTGGCTAGTGCGCTTCCAACAGCAGCGCCGACGCATTCATATGATTTTCGTCTTGCGTTGGCACACGCGACTGCCTTCTCCCCTACGCCTAGGTGGACAATTTTTTATGTAGGCGTATGGTGGTGGCGGGAGTGAGGGGGCAGTGGGTGCTTTTCGGGGCTAACTTCCTACAATTCTGTGAATAAGTCCCCTGGGAGGCGTAGCTCTTCGCCAAACGCTAATTGCACTGCAGAGTGGCCTGTATCAGTTTATAGGGCAGATCGAAGGCCTAAGAGGATGGTAGGGAGTACTTCTACCCATCTCTTGGTATCATGAGACATGATAGAGGCTTTGAGAGCTCTATGCTATCTCTCTATTTTGCCATTGGCTTGAGGATGGTAAGCTGTGGTATGACTGTGTTGAACACCAAGCTTATTAGACAGCTCTTTAAAGAGCGAGCTCTCAAATTGGCGACCTTGGTCTGTGATTATGACTTCTGGTACGCCATACCTCGCAATCCAGGTATCGTGTTGAAAGCCAACCTGCGATATTTTACTGGTAGAAATGGCCTATTCTAACCTGTACTGATGTCACATGTTAATAAAATATCAGTACTGGGAATTTTTCGCTGTCTCAATTCGAGAGTAGTATCATCGTTCGATAACAACTCTTGCAATTCTACATCCTTAAGCTGTGCATTAGCTATTTCAGCATAAGGCAATTGGACAGGAGCCGAGATAGCTTTATTCTACTCAAGGCATCAGCTGGAGTGTTAAGTTCTCCACTTATATACTGGATGTCGGTAGTCAATTGACCAATATAGTATAATTGTCGTGCTCTTCTCGGTGATGTCGGTTCTGCTTTTTGTGTGAAGGCATATGTTAGGGGTTTATGGTCAGTATACACAGAAAAACATCTACCCTCTAATTGGTGCCTGAAATGCTTCAACACAGCAAAAATTCCGAGAAATTCCCTATCGTATGTGCTATAGTTCTTTTCTGTTTTTTAGAGCTTCCTCGAGAAGAAAGCTAGCGGTAACTTCTTGTAGTCTTTGTCAAGTTGGTACAGGGTTGCACCAATAGCAAAATCAGAGGCATCGGTACTCACTCATAACGGCAGACTTTCGTCTGTATGAGTCAATAGAGTTGCATTTGACAGTGTATCTTTGATTTTCTCAAAGGCCTGTTTGGCTTCTTCATTCCCTTCGAGTGGAGTCTTGTCTTTCTTTTTGCTTGTCTTTATTAGTGCAAACAGCTTACTCTGTTTGGCTGCTACATTCTTCATGCAACATCTATAGAAGTTCACCATCCCCAAGAAACGTTTAAGTTCAGCGACATTTGAGGGTTTAGGGAAGTTCAATATTGGCTCTACTTTGGTCTTCAAGGGGGAAATGCCTTCGGTCGAGACTTTGTAGCCGAGGAAGTCAATTTCAGTCTGTGCATATAAGCTTTTGCCTACGTTGATAGTAAGCCCGGCAGCGTGTATACACTGTACGATGGCTCTTACATTCTCCTCGTGCTGTTGCTCACCACCATTAGAGCATACACAGATATCATCCAAGTATGCGTATGCAAATGGCAATTCCCTAAACAGTCCATTGATAAATCTTTGGAAAGTTTGTGCTGAGTTGCGAAGTACAAACGGCATTTGAAGGTATTCGAATAGTCCAAAGGGGGTTAAACACTGTCTTTGGTACATCCTGGTCGGCCATTGTAATTTGGTGGAATGCCCAGTTGATGTCAATTTTGGTGAACATCGTTTTACCCTTCATATTCACGTTGAAGTCCATTATATTGGGGACTGGGTAGCGATCAGGAACTGTTATGGCATTTAAGGCCCTGTAGTCTCCAACAATTTGCCACTCTCCACTTGCTTTTTTGGTCATGTGGATAGGGGATCTCCATGAGCTTTTGAGGGGTGACATACGCCCTCCTCAATGATGCAATGAAAGTACTCCCGTGCCACTTTGAGTTTGTCAGGTAGTAACCTTCGTGCTTTAGCATGGCAAGGCTGTCCTTTGGTTTTTATGTAATGAACCGTATCGTGTTTGTATGTAGGATGCCTGCGAATTGATGGTTGAGTGACTCCAGGATAGTCAGACAGGATCCGTAAGAGTTGTCCGTTGACTTTTGTACAGCTGGATATATTTGTGTCCAGTCTGTAAGCATCCGTTTTGCCGTCCACACAATTTTTAGTTTCACTATTGATCAGTTTGCCATTTTTGAGGTCAATGATCAGGCCATAATGTGCAAGGAAGTCTGCACCCAGGATCGAGTTTGGAACATCAGCAACTGTGAAGGACCACGTCATATTTTCCTTAAGTCAGATGTCAACTTTGCTGGTCTCAAGTCCATAGGCTGGAAGGTTTTGACCCTTCACAGTACGGAGATAGTATTTCGGAGGAAGTACTTTTTGGTTTTTACTTACTGGCAATGTACTCAAGTCTGCACCTGAGTCTATCAAGTACAATCTCCTGTTTGTCCTGTCCTTAACAAACAGGCGGCATGAGTGTTTTTCCAAGGGGTCTTCGGCCGCATAGATGGCCCCTTGTTCTAGATTGATGCCTCCTTGGTGTAGGATTTGCCGCACCATTAGCACCTATTGTTGCATTCGGTGGCCTCTGCGCCAAACCTGTTATGGAAAAAACAACTCTTCTCATCCCAATTTCAAGACTGGTTTTTGGGAGATGATGTTCTTGGGGGAGTTGAACTCTGACCCCTTTTACTGGAACTAAATCTTCGGTCTCTGGACCAGGACTGTCGTCCTCTGCTATTGCCACTGTTGTTGTTGTTGCTTCTACTTTTGGATCGTTGTCGCCAGCTACTATTTGGTTTCGTTGAGCTTTGGCTTTTGTTCCAATTTACTTCATCGGTCAACTGAGCTATTTGGGCTCGAAGTTGAGCGAGTTCTCCAGTCTCTGCAGACACTGCACTGACCACGGGCTTTGACCTGGTTTATTCGAGTGCATTATCTGCGGATTTCGCAAGGAAGTCCAAGTCTGCGGATGTGTTTATCACAGTCGAACCTACGGCGGCTAGGCATTGCACAACACTTTGGGGAAGTTGTTTGCAAAATTGGTTGCCTATGACAGAAGGGGCTACTATATTGTCCGCCTTCTGCCTTAATTTTGCCATGAAGATTGAGGGTTTGTCATCCCCCATCTTCATACCACCCATCACATCATCAATAATTTTGTTCTTTGTTTTTCCAAATACAATTTTGATCTTCTTGATGAACCAGGCATATTTATCATCTTCTGTCGAAGGGCATTCCATAATATCCAGAATGTGGCGGATTATCTGTGGAGGCATGCCTCCACAGATGTGGAGATACCGCTGGTTCTGCGTTATATTTTCTGTCTTGAACCTGCCTTCCAATAGACTCAACCACAAGTCTACCTCATTGGGCAGAAATTCTGGGATCTCTATCCTCTGTTTATAGAAGTTGGGGTTTTGCCCTGGCTGCAATTGCAAAAATTGCATAATCTGTGCCAAGACTTCGGGTGTCAGCTGTGGCTGACTACTACCTCCCTGCGATGGTTGTGGGTTTTCCGTGGTGGTGGGACCATTCAGAACTACTTCTTTCCTTGCTGGTCGAAAACACTGGCTCCTGTGTTTATAGGACAGGTGTTTTTGGATCAGAACTTTGGCTTAAAGTTCGACCACTTCTCAATGTTTTGACTGCTAGTTGTTCTTTATTTATTGCAGTTCCCAGTCGTGCTAATTCTGGGTGTTGAGGGTCTTCTTCCAGATTTGTTAAATTTGTGGAGTGTCGAGTCAAAGTCGGGGGAGTTGGGGGATGAGTCCAACCTTCTTCCTCCAGGTCTACTGTCTGGTTTCTCCTTGTTTATATATTTTCAGGAGAGGGGTACGAATTCCCACTTCAGCAGACTCTACTTCAACGACCTAAAAGATATCTCAGTCTGCAAAAAAATATTTTTATTTGCCGAGCAAGCGAGTTTTTTGCCAGCGCACCACACTGAATTTTTGTAATAGCGCAACACGCCTCAAGACACCTCACGATGTAGCCAAAAAATCGCGTCGAGGTCACCACTGTGGAATACCTTGTTGTGAGAGATATTCTCACCAAAAGGAAATTCTACAGAATTTAAGCGTGTTCAGCCACTTCGTACATAAGTCCGGGTAAGCCAGAACCAGACCAAACACTGGCGATTTTAGAGCCAATTTGGGTGGTTTATATACGGCTTATTTACACGCACACAAACACACGTACATAAGAGAATACATACGTTGGTGAGAACGGCCAGGTCGCATCATCCCCTATCGAGATAAGAGATGGCTGGCCGGTTCGTGTACGAATCGTGACATCTTATTGTGTCACGATTCGGTACTAGTACATTACCTGCATGTACTTGCAGGTAATTACGATCAAACGTATTTAGTGTGTTTAATGTCACAAGGACGATTATTTGCCTGCCCTGTGGGGCGGTGACTGTCGTCGAGGGGTCCGAGCCCCTTTACCTCATACTAGTGAGTCGTCACAATAGTTAATGGACTAAATATATTTCGCACACATTCACTTTAAAACTGAAACAATTTTTTAGACAAAATGTATCTAAAAACAAAAAATCTAAATTAAAAATTTTTGAACTTTTCTATTAATGAAAAATGTTGCCCGGAGGGCTTCATTACGCCCCACAAAGAACAATATTATCCAGACTTCGACCCACTAGCAAAATAGTTCTAGCCACCGCTCCTGTATCTGGGCACAACTAATCTTGCACAAAAACGTTCAAAAATACAACCATTGTACCAAACATCTATAAACGCTCTCCTAAGATGGCACGAGCGGAATGGCGGTGCCACCAAAAGGATGATACAATTTCGGACTTGATACGTGACGTAACATACAATATGTAAGTTTCGCTCTTATTCTCCTTATTCATAATTTTTTCACGCAGGTCGCGCTCAAGATTTTTCCAATACTTGTAGCACCAAACGAAAACACTCATTATTCGCCGAGTTTTTCAAACTTCATTCAAATATGGGTCACCCCAACACTTCATAATTACGTGTGGTGATCGAATAAAACGAAGATTTTTAAGAATCGCTTCCACATTTTAATTAATACGAGGCATAAATGAACGGAAACGTAAACCTCGCTCCGCTTCCTTCGCTTCACTTGGTCTCAATACAAATTTAAAAATTTTAAAACTATTCCGCGCAAAAGTAACTCGGCACACTTTTCAACCCCCTATGAACGTAACCACTTCGAAATGTACGACGTTGCGCACCCTACACGTAAGAACGCGAAAAGAGCACACTCAACGAAGAATTTCCACCGCAATGTAGGCCGCCGTTCACGTCATCCGATTCCACCCCCGACCCCCGGCGCCGACGACCTCGTTTTTCATTAATTTTTATCAACGACCTTAGCGCGCAGCGTTCAGCAAAGCTCATTGATATAAAACGCATTCAAAGATACGGTATTTCCTCTGAAAAGACTAGAAAAGTCGAAGTAACATATTGTTGCTTCCTTTTTTCTCTTCTCTTTTTTTCCGCTTTCGAGAATTTGCAACACTTTTTGTCCGCATTTTTCACATTCTGAATGAGGGAGGGAAAAAAAAAAGAAAAAAAAACCAGTAATAACGCTGATTAAGCGAATCAATTATTTGTTAAAATAGATTTTTTGAGATGATGGACAAGGCGTTTCAAATATGAGAACAATAAAATTGGATGAGCAATTTCGTAAAAGAAACAATGATGACATTTTCGATGGCCCACCCAACGTAAGACAGTTCAGCCAAGATTCAAGTACCACAACTTTTATTCGGAAAAATTACCATATTTGTGTTTTTTTTTTCCCCACAAATTTTTAGGGATGGACTTTCTAAATAACGCAAAAAGTCTGAACCACTATTCCACTTGCGGAAATGTGCCCCCAAATCAGTGTTTTGCAGTTTTCTAGGGTAATATCAACTTCAGGGAAACCAGAAAACGTGAATTTTATCAACAACAACTTAGGCCCATATTTACAAACGTCTCTTTAACCTCCCTTCACTTAAACTTCACTTAAAAAAAGTTTTTTGCACAATTTTGTACTTAAAAATATGGGAATATTGTACCTCGTATGAGAGTTATAATGTAATAATAAAATGTTACTACATTCTTAAATACAAAATTGTGTCAAAAGTCATTTTTAAGTGAAGTTTAAGTGAAGGGAGGTTAAAGTGACGTTTGTGAATATGGGCCTTAGTAAAAAATCCGTAATCACTCAAAAACTATTTCTCCTACCGATCTGTGGTTCGTCTCCTTGGATTCGGCGCTAAAAAATAGTAGAATTTGATACGTTACGTTGTTTTTCTTGCTGAAAATTTTCATATAGGGTGGACATTTTTAGAAAATAGCTAAAAGTATGTTTTTAGACATATTTTCCCTTCAACCCCCCTCCCATTAACTGTATCGTCGTTTTAACCAACTACAATTCGAGAGATCCTCCACTAGCCGCACTAGGAGCGCTAATGTCTGCAGACGAAAACATAGGAGGAAAAATATACCGAAAAATCTACTTTTCAACCAATTTTTTCAAAGTTCACAACCTGTATAAAAATTTTCAAAACGAACAATGTAACCTATCAAATCTTATGTATTTTTTAGCAATGAATCGAATGAGACTAACTAGAAGTTGGTAAGACCAATAGTTTTTGAGTCATCATTAATTTTGTTCTAAATTTTTACTGATAAAATTCACATTTTCCGGCTTGTTAGCTTAACCAAATACAGAAAGTGGTATCATTTAAATTAACTTTTAAGGCCCAAAAAGTGATAAGAGCTTTTTTTATGGTAAATATGATGTTCAACATTGGTTGACTGAACTATTTTCACGCTAAAGTTGATACTACCCGAGAAAACTGCAAAATACTAATTTGGTGGCACATTTCTCCTCATTTCCACAGAGACAAGAAGGATCTCCTCATTTCCACAGAGACAAGAAGGATAAGGGTTCAGAATTTTAGTATGTTATTTAGAACGCCCATCCTTAACGATTTCTTTGAAAAAAGAAGAAAATATGGCAATTTTCCAGAATAAAATTTCTTTCTTTACTGGACCAATGCGACCTAGTAAAAAAATATAGAAATAACGATATTTTTAAACATTTTTTCTTGCACTTCAATGAAAAATTCATTCGCCAAATTATTTCTTGTTCTGAAAATGAAAATTATGGCGTCGATGAAAAGAGAAATTTTAAAAACACGTTTTATTTATATTATTATTTTTTCAAGTCCACTTTATATGTATTAGAGCACCCATCTACAAAGGGTACAATTTTCTGACACTTGCTTATTCACAAAGATGGAAGGGAAATGGCACGCATCAAATATAGTGAAAAACTATTTTTTCATTAGACTGCATAATTTTCATACCACTCATACGAGTAACTACTTCGAAAATCTATACGACGCATTGGATTCGGTCCAATAACTGAAAAATTATGTCGTTGCGAACGAAGAACTCGAGGGTTAAATAAGGTTCATTATTTTCGAAAATTTAAGTGGAAATCAATGAATGACAGCTGATAACGGTTGACTTCAGCAACGTGACATTATATATCCACCAATTGATTTTTCCGCACCAAGCTCCTCAGGAAGAAAGAACGTTGCACTTTATCAATTTGTAAATTTAAAATTTTAAAGCGTACAAGTTCTACTTTTAACCGACTTCAAAAAAATGCCATCAATTCGATCCGCATGTTTTTTTTTGTTTTTTAAGATGTTTGTTCCAGCGTAACATCTAACCCGGATATCGATTTTGATGAACTTTTTTTTAAAATTATAAACGATGATCTCTTTGTGGTCCCATTCATATTTTTTTTAGAATCGATAAAATAGTTTCTAAGTCATATTTCTGCTAACGCTAGAAACAAGAAATAACTGAAAAAAATTATTCAATTAAAACATCTAACCAACTTGAAAAATGAAAATAAAAATGCTCTTAAAAGAAAAAAAAATTTTCAAAAATTTTTCAGTAAAATCAACTGGAATTATAACAAAACGAAAAAGCATTTTGGGAAATTAACAATTTTTTCAAAAAACAGAACCAATTGAAAAAAAAACGCTATAAAAAAAATAATCCCTTTTAAATTTTTCCAGCAAGATCTAGGTGTACGGACTGAAATTACTGAAGTCGTCATTAATTAAAAAGTGCTGCCATAAAATTTGACGGAATAGACGTATAAAGATTACATGATAAAGAGTAAGTGCACTGACTTTAATAATTTCAGTCTCTAGACCTAGGTCTGGCTGGAGACATTTTGAAAGGATTATTTTTCTTTTTAGCGCATTGTTTATCTTCTTTTCTTTTTGAAATCGGTTCTATTTTTTGAAAAAAGTTATCAATTCTTCACAAAAATACGTATACCACAGGAATAGGCAGCAGCCCTATACGTTCTTCATAATGACTTCTTGTACAGAGTGAAGAATTAGGAAGATATGCAGAAAATTCCCACAGGAAAAAAAAAATTTAGAATAAAATCGGCAAAAATTTTCGTTTAAAACAATATTTCCCAAGGTGAATACAAAATGTGCTCACGAAAGGGAAACTGGGTGCCCACGTCATATTTTGCACAAATTTATTCTCAATAGAAAAGCACTTATCCATCCCAAATTTTTTTCATCCATTTTGAATGAAAAAAAAAAAATATGGCATAAATTTGATTTGAAAACGAATAAAAATTTAACCTGGGAGGAAAACGAAACGAATCGGAACGAAACGAAGATGGTAACAGAAACGTGGCCCTCAATTTTAAATTAAGGAACCCAAAAGCCAAGGAAGACATAAGACAAAAAAAATTTTAAGGAAAAATTAGATACAAAATTCGCATGTTTTGATAAACATATTATGGTCGTTACTAATACTTTACATGTACACAGCGAGATAACGGGTCCATTATATCGATTGTATTTCTTTGTTTCCAAACTACCGATGAGAGAAACTGTTCTTTCAGAAGCTTTCTGTCGTTGCTATTAATATTCTCAAAAACCTCTAGACAATTGAAAGCAAATGTGGATTAGTCAAGGTTTGCATGTTTAAATGACCAACACCTAATGAGCCAAACAAAAGGGTACGATCTCCAATTCCTTTTTGTCCACGGAAAAATTATTTGTTTAGGTAATTTTTTAGACTTTTTAACAAAATTTTAAAAATCTTGTAGTTTCACGTCATTTATTCCCTCTTCTATACATAAAGCCTCGTTCACACGATGATTATTTCATCAATTTTCCCTATTTTCAATTATAACTTACAAACTAATGAATGAATTTGAACGAAATTTCAACTAAATCATCCTCAAACATTTTAGAACAACATATCAAAATTTTAACATTAACTAGTGCTCTTTTATGAAGAAAATTTGTTCACAACAAACTGATTTGAACAAATTCAGAAATTCTACAACTGTTCTGGATTTCCAACTTTAAATCTCTAACCAGGGAACAGATACAAAAAAATTTTTTTATGAAATAATCTATTAACATTGTTAAACAATGCATTAAAATTTCATTGCTGAGCGTTGTTTGGTTACGGTAAGCAGTTGTTTAAAACACAGCAGCAATAACTAAAACCAAATGGGAAGAATTAAATCACACAAAATAAAAAAGGTGTTTGAATGAAACCTTGGTGCAGAATAAATTAATTCAAATTAACGATACATATAAAGTTTAAATCCTACAATGACATGCATAAGAAATATTTATCAATCTCGACGAAACTGTGTGAGGTTTAATGATATTTAATGTTCAATCTCGAAATGATATTCTGGTAATTCTGGTAAAATTTCTGCAAAAAAAAAATTTCAGAAATGTGTTCTAGCAGATTCTGTAATTCTTCTATTTTGAAAATTACCAAAAATTTCTGTTAATTTAATAGTACCTTTGGAGATACTGTTATTTTACCAAAAACATTTGTTAATACTTGGGAAATGTTTCAATGTAACATCCAGAAATTTTACTAGAAATAACAGAAAAACGGCTGTTCAAACAAACCTAGGGTTTTGTTGCACTTCGGGCAAAAATCCTAAAAAAGAGAATTACAAATTTTAAAAAATTAGATTTTTTTCATTGGAAGAAAATTATGGGCAGTTCTGCAGAGCTCCTTTGCTCTTGTGGACGAGCCGCAAATGCTACAATTAATCAGCACTGGATTCAAAAATTCAGTGGATTCCTTAAACAAACACCATTGTTTGACATCATACTCGACAAAAAGAATACAGAAATCCAAAATCCAGAATTCAACATATACGAACGTAATATTTCAACAATTTATTATTTAAATCAGTGAAATTTTTCAAAATACCATTTTGAAGAGGAGGATTCCAAAGTAGCCTACTCGTTAAACTGACTCAGACAGGAGACGTAAATCGTGAAGCTATATTTGCACACTGTAAGTAAGTACGATAGTATTTAACAGACCAAGAGTTGAAGTCTCTTTTTTTTGGTAACAGACAACACGCAGCTACATCGTGTCATCATGAAATGCCACGTTTATCTCATTTTCACAAAAATAGGTACATTATCTTCGTATTCAGGCGCCGCAATGAAATCTAGTTCTTCGATACTGCATAAATCCTGCTCATTTTTCGCACCGTATTAGTGTTCTAAAATTTTCATCAAACATCTCTTCATCAGGATGATTCAAGCTCGTGACAAGTTTTCAATCGAATCGTAGCTATTTAACAATTTCATAATATCTTATACATCACATCAATGCAGAGGTAACGTGTGTTTGTCGATGAGAACAGTTTTTTTCAGCAAATAATTACGCGTTCGGTGACGTAGTTCGGTATCTCGAAGATGGGAAATGAGTTGATGCAACGTCAACCAGGGAGAGGGATAAATGGAAAACAGTTTTCCTTCATTTTATTTTTCGTTTTTATTCCTTTCTCTTTCTCTCTCCCGCGAGAACTGCCTTTAAATGATGAATGAGGAAGATCTTATTGACTGATTTCTCGCATTTTCATTATTACACGCTGAAAAAAATGGGGAAACAAATAGCTAACGGCTTATCAGATCGATGGAACAGCTGACAAGCGTTTGTACAGAATATTGCGCGCATCAGGAAGAAAGTCAACCATTTTATGTGGGTTTTCAAAGAAAATCTCATTGTTAAAGATTGATCTGGTTTCAACACTCAAGGGTGAGGGTAGGTTTGTTTTTCATTCCATGACCCCAGGAATCTTTTGGCACTATTAGCTGAAATTTATGTATGCATATATGTACAAATATTTATGTATATATTTATATATGAAAATAAGAGTTGCCCTTTGTGAGTGGGCACACTTCTTGATCTTAACACCAGGAAAAATATATGCATATGTACACATTTCTAAGTAACAGGGTACAGGGCCCAATTTTTATCCGATGGTCTTGAAATTTAGTATACTTATTCGGATCTAGACAAGGACGAAGGTCTGTTGTTTTTCGTTAAACTGGCCAGATGGTACATCCTATTACTTTACATTTTTGGGGCTTAAATTGTTATAAAATGAGTAATTTTTAACCAATAGTCATAATATTTGATACTGATACTGAATATATTACCTATATTCTAATATTCAGTTAAATTTTGTTTCGATTTGCCCAACAGTTTGTGCATAAAAATGATTTTAAAAAATCTGAAATTATTGCTAAGAAGAAAAGATAAATTCCAGATAAACCAAAGAATCTGATCAAAAAGCAGGCTTGTTGTTATTTTATTTGATGAGGAATTATTTAATAATTGGCATATATTTTTATAACTTCACAACATAATTCATTATGAATATCCTTGACACTTCATTTTAAACGTAATTATTATCCAGCATTCTGGCAAATACTTTTGATATTTTGACTTTATAATAAACTGTATTTATTTTTTTATTTTTTATTTTTCATTTTTTTCGACCTAGAAAGATAATTAATTTGGATTGTGGCGTAACCACAGAGTTTTAAATATAATAGAGAACGCAAGTGAAACGAAAAACGGCACCACTTTCGTGACCAAAATATCCTCCATTCCTAAAATACTGACAATTTTCAGTCTTATTATTATCTATGAAATTCGTGTTTATTATAATTTCAAAATTAAAAATCATACCCATTCATTCATTTAATTAAATTATTTGAAAAAAACATTTATGATTATTGTTCATTGGCCTGAATAAGGAGCAAGGAAATTCGAATTTGATACCGAAATAGTAGGTACAACAGCTTTGAAAGTGGTGATATTTCGTTACAGCGTTTAGTCGAGTAGTGTACATCCTCAATTATATTTAGAACTCTGTGGGGGTAACATTCTGATTTCAACTCAGAGAGTTTGAAGTTATCAGTACTAACCCAGGAGAATTATTACAGATTTGTAAATGAAATAATTTCCAGCAAATGTTTTATTGCTGAAAAATGTTTGGGATCCTTCCATGAGCATGTAAAAAAAAAACCCCTCACCCCTACCCCTCGAGTTTATTCACAGGGGGCTAAACATAGGTGACTGTCTTCTGTTCTTTCAATTTTACTCGGAAGTGAGAGATTTTATGAGAAAACCAGTTTGGAAAAAAGTATTCTTAATAAAATTTCCTACAAAAAAGGCCCGAATTTTGTTTTCACATTTTAAAAAAGCTACAAAACGGATAGGGCTGAAGTTTTTATGAAAGGTAGTCCTTTTATAGGACTGGTCTGATAGAAGTTTAGTGTCTGTTCTTCAGTAGTTTCTGAGAAAATCATAAAAGAGATAGATAATCGATACAAAGTAGCAAGTTGCATGTTGCAGTTTTGATAAAAGTTTGGTGCCGTTTCCGAGGAAAAAGTAAATCAAAAAATTGTTGCAGAAAAGCAATTCGCCCGTGTAGCTTGAAGTATCACTTTGGTATTTACAACGCAAGGGGTTACGAACGTCTTTTCTGCACTACGTTTAACAATAATTTTGTATTTGAGGTGCAATGGACAGCAATGTTTTAAAAGGTGTTTCTTTTTGTGTTCTAAGAGACCTGGAGGAAGGATTCACTAGTTCAGTCGTAGGTTAATGGTATTTTTGAAAATGTTTTTGAATATTATTTCTCAAAGAACTTTTATTCAGTCGTCATTGAGGGTCTTACGATTCTAAGATTTTGAATGATTGATGATTTGGTAAACTGGGTATTCCAGCGTAGCAATTGCTGCATTCGAGTTTTTTTTTTTTATTTGTTGGTTTTTCCAAATGTGATTCTCAAACTTTTGACGCACTGGGCAGCCGTCCGGTCTGCCTTAATGTATGCACGATAAAACAGACGTATTGTATTGAGCATTTGAGTTAACATATTCAAATTCCGAACGTATGTGGCGACACCCATGAGGGCGACGTTAGCGTGAGACAATTTTATATCCATATTATAATTCGTTCTCCTAACGAAACTATCGGGTCATTCCATCCGACATTCTCTCTATTTTCCTTTCTCAATTATTATCAACTATGAAAATGCGGTAATAGACACTTCCGACGAGGCGTTCATGCGTGCGCACACTACCTACACAACGCAAGCGTCCATCAATTTGGTTCAACGTTTCACTAAGGGATCGATAAATTAAGTGAAACACGAAAGCACGACACGTTTTCAGATAGACGAATGATAAATTGTTTTTGAAGGCAACAAATTTGAAGATCATAGCGCGATTTAAACGAATAAAAACAACAATTTTGAGAGAAGAGAAGATGTCCGGGAAATTTTCAAAATGAAATTAAGACCCCGAAGCAAACAAACGAGTCTGAAAACATGAAAATGGACCAAAAACTAACTAAGAAATAATTCAATGATAGAAAACCCTAACACAGGGATGGTCGGTTTTTTCGATCAGTTTTTATCATATTTTAAACTAACCTACGTAATATGTTTCGAATGAAACAATATGCGGGTCAAATTGTTCGGGCTTGGAACAAACCCAGCATGGCAGTTTCATTTTCGAGTGTAAAAAAGAATACAAATTCAGATTTGAACTACCAGTTTTTTCCTCCTTTAACTGTCTCATAGAGTTATAATTGATGGACAATTTCAGATTTATTGTTTAATCGAGCCTTTGATGAGAAAAAACAACAAGGGTTAATTTGGTGGTCAAGAATAACCAAGTTCTGTGAAATTAACAGGTTTGATTATCACCGAAATCGTTCAAATATTTCAAAATGTTTGTTCTACCAAGTACGGAATTGATTTATTTCGGAGGGAGGGGCATAGATAGTACTTTCATGTTGAACACTATCTTTCATGTAATTAAAAATATTTTTTTGTGTTTAACCACAAGCATACATTAGTGCCCTCTATGCAAAAACCATTGTTCTCCCTTATAAAATGATTTTCTTCAATCTTCAACTCTTAATTGTTCTTGCTTCGTTAATTTTGTATCAAAAACGCTACAAGTAGTTCAATTAACTTGCCTAATATGTATTTACTTTCATACAACGAACACGCGAGTGTTTCCCAAACTGTGTACCACAATACTAAATTATTCAGTTACGTCATTAATGACATTAACTCGTATTTGTAGTTAAAATTGAAAAAAATCTTCGATTAACGACTAAGGACTGTCTTGAGTTTACTAGAAACTATGGTTTAATCATCAGATCACGTCCACAGTCTCCTAGAGATACCCTGTAATAAGTGAAAAACTGAGGCACTTCATTTTGTTTATCAAGACTTTCAATTTTATAGAACATGACTAGTCAGATTCAAGAGGATGTACGCCCCCTCTCGACCTCACTTTGATGGCACACATGACTTTTCTCACTCGCTTCATTCTACTGAGAACCCAATTTTCAAATTCAATACTAATCCAACAATTTCAAGTCAATCTCCCCTTCAGAGCTCCTACAGTACAAGATGAAAAGCTTATCTCATTATAAGTACGTACCTACTTTCAAAAATTCTATTTTTTCACCATAAGTGTTTTCTACTCCTCAATTCAGTTTTCGAATTTATTGCCTTACATAAATAGAAAAAATAAGCGAGAAAAAATTCAAAATAGTTTTGGAACTGTGAGCACTTGAACCCACATCTACTCATTACTTTAATTAATACTACGGCTGCTGATTCATTGGGCTACAGAAGCTCAGACTCAAACTGATTAATTTGTTCCCCTAGTAAATATGTTATGATGCAGCACAGCAATTAAACAAAATTGAGTGTTTAAGTACTAGTTTTTCCATTCTCAGTTAAGACCTCAGTTAGTTTAACTGGCGGATTGCGCCAAGAGTTAAATATGACTTTAGTGCTGTCTAACAGTTGAATTTCTTGATTGGTGATTGAAAAACCAGCTATTATTATGAATCTCATAAACTTAAATTGATGTGGTGGTGGTGGTGGTGGTGGTGGTGGTGGTGGTGGTGGTAGTGCTTCTGACAATTTATGTTTAGTGTGTTGCTGGCTACGAATGTTTGGAAAATCCCGGGACAAACCAACATAATTTATTCCACTTCAATGGTTTTTTTTTTTTTTTTGCTGGGTAATTTAAATGGTGAAAATTTAAGCTGAATCTTGTAATCTTACACAAGTCCCTAGAGTAAAATTTAAATTTTAAACGCAATAAATTTTCTTTTGTTTTAAATTTTCTGACTAGATAAAGAGTTCCATTCACTCAAGGTTTATTCCCACAAAACATAGTTAGATTTTCTAAGGTATGACGAAGTATACAAACGTTGAGAAAACAAAAGCAATCTTTCTCGTTTTATGTTTCAATTTCGTACGCAAGTGCACAATTTTCCAGTCAAAAATTCGCCTCGATACACGTGATACGCGTATTTTTCGATGAAATTCATAATTTTTCGATTACACCTTCAGAACAAGTCGTATAAATTTTCCCTTAAACAAATCGTATTTTTCACAACATGAAATTACCGGCTACCTACATGAAAGCGTGCAAAACATGCGATTTTACAACCAAACCTTTTTCATCCTTCTGCTACATACGACGAGCACACGGAAGACGGAATACAATACAATATTAAGTAGGTACGTAAAATACTCACTCGGATGGCATTTTTTAAGGTTTCCGCTTCTTGTCTGAGCGCGTCCAATTCATTCATACTGTCAGTCTGGTAAATGGTTTCTGAACACCGCTATCTTCAAACTTCCTTCTTTCTCTGATCCAGTGTGTTGCGAGTCCAAATCGGACGGCAGCTCCAGCTTTTCCAACAATTAATCCAGCCGTATTCAGTTTCACCGACGTACTATCCACAACACTTAACCGAACACTAAAACAAATCCAAAAGTAATTGACGAATTAGCATCGCTACTGATGGACGTGGAACAATTATGCAGAAGAACCCCAAGGGCTGCCGCGAAGTTATTACACTTTAAGATACAATTAATGTTTTTCGTGGGGGGAGTGAATGAATGAATGAATGAATGAATGAATGAATGAATGAATAAATAAATAAATAAATAAATAAATAAGATTCAACGATTTTACCACGCGGAATTCATCGATAACGAGAAAAATAAACAAAAATGAAAGTAAAGAAGTCTTCAAATAGCTGGCGTTCATTTGCGTTCAGATTATTCATCTAACTATAAATAAACGAAACTATAGGAATCGTAAAATAAATTTAGTTTAAAAACGAATTCTTAAAATATAGGCTTTTTTTTTTGGCTTTCCCTTCATGCGAAATAAACATTATTTTGTTGCGGAAGGTTGGCTGCAGTATTGATATATTTTAAAATCGCAGAAGTGAATAGAATAAAAGCTTATAAGTTAAAACATTATGACGATGGAAATGTTACGAAAAAAGCTGGACCATGTGAAGGGAAATATAACCATACCACTACACAGTGCAGGAATTGTAAAATTATCAAAAGGCAAAACACTTTCTACAGAAGTGAAAAAATAAGGGTTCAAGTTCTGAATATATCGTCACATGATAATCAACGAAAAGTAGAGAGTGGGTAATTTATGAAGGAAGAAAGAATGGAACAAACAGAACTAAGAAGAGGATAGCTGTAACTACTGGCTCCCACCTTCATAGATACACCTGTGCATTTTCTTGGGTAAGATACAACAAACTAACCGATTTGAGTCCTCAAAACCATTTTACTGATCAATGTTGTATACAGGTTTTTGGGCAAAAAACTCGTACCCAGCAGCTCTCAACAAACCTTACACGAAATTTTTATGAAGTATAAATCAAAAAATGAAATTTTCACCCAAAAGACGGAAAAAGTTTTAGATTTTCGACATTTTTATAAGCTTTTATTCTATTCACTACTGCGATTTTAAAATATACCAATACTGCAGCCAACCTTCCGCAACGATATAATGTTTACTTCGCATGAAGCTGAAGTCAAAAAAACATAAATAAAAGCCTATCTTTTAAAAACGCGTTTTTAATGTAAACTAATTTCATGGAACGTCACATCAAATTAAGTAAAAGTAGTTTTATCGTCGCGTCGGAAAGTTAAAAAAATTAGTATGAAAATAAAATTTAATGCTCTTCCCTCTAAGGGTGGTCAGCTTTGGAATATTATTAATAGAAGGATAAATCTCTCCACTGCGAACAAATGGAAAATCTTAAAAACTGAGGAGCCCCAAAACAGCACAAAGACAAAGGAAGAGGTAGTCAAGGATGGTGGGTCAGCAAACCGGTACCTATTGAATAATTCAGCTATACATAAAGCTTATTTTAAGAAAAAAAAAATTTATGAATATATCTTCAACTCTAATGATAATTCGAAAAAAACAGTGATGGAAGAGGTCAAGTGAGAATAATAATAAGGACTTAGATAAAAATCTGACAAATGGCAGATCAATGATGGCGCCATCTATAGATAGAGAAAACCAACTTTGCCGATATTAACGGTAAGTTGCAAACTTCATATTAAAGTTTTATAGACTAATTATACAAGCTGACACATTCCTATAAAGCCAATATAATAAAATTAGCATCAGTTTATAGTTGAGATAAATTATCCCACAAGCAGCACACACGTGTTAGCTCTTCAAAGTGAAGAGAATTGATTTGCAAATGACATGAACATGATACTAGTGCCAAATCACCTTTGAAAAGAATGTCTACATTAAAAAAAAGTGCTGAAAAAAAGAGAAGTCATATTAGTCTTATGTAAAATGTATCATACACTTTCTCTGAAATTCTCTTTTGTTTGATCACAGATGCTTATTTTTTGAAACCATTTCTTATCAGAGTGCACCAACTTGTTTAATCACTATAATGAACATACAAGTTGGCCAAAATTAATTCGTTCGTCAAAATTATTTCACAATATTATTCCCCTAAATTATTAAGCCAATATTTTCCCTTATATTTGATGCACATGCGCCCCTACCCATACAGCCCCCTCCCCCAACATACACACACACAAAAGTTTGTTACTTCCACCAAAACAACAAATTCTACAGTGTTACTTATATGCCAGCAAAAATTCACAGTCAGTACAAAAACAGAGCACCCAGTAGTGGCGCCCCAGGACTAGTAGTTTATAAAACTCTACGATATAATTTTAATTCAGTCATCAAATGTTACGATAAATATTAGAAATAACAAATAGGAAATGCCTCATAATTGAATTCTAATTCTTTTTTCTTAATAAAAGATAATTGAATTGACTTACTGACTTGACTGTTCATCAGATATCATCTGGTTAATACTTATCGCGTTACTGCAGTCTCTAACTTATTAATTTATTATTATTAGAAATTATTATTGGTATTTGGATCTCATTCAAGGTACTTATTGATAACATACACAATCCAAGCAATGGTAAGCAATGGCAAGATAACCTTAGGTTGTAGAAAGCTGGAATTTTACTGAAACGTCCACATATCGCTGAAATTATCTTCAGGGGAGCTATTCCACTAACACTTTGCAGCTACTTACGCCTTTTTAGCAAACTTTTTAACCTTGCAGATGAGATGGTTTTGAGAGATTCTTACGAGACTTTACACCATGTGAAAGGAGATTTGAATGGCGTAAATGGCTGAAACGACATAAAGTGTTAATGGAATAGCTCCTCAGATCTTGTGATTCAATTAATAAAAACAATTCAATGAAGTTGGGGAATTTCAGCGAAATCTTGAGAACCAAATATACGATTTCAACCAAATTTTCACAAAATCTTCAGCTAATGTTCGTTGATGTCTCACCAAAATTTCAGATCCATTGTACGTTTGGTTCTCGAGATAAAGTGTATTACTGAAATTCTTCAGCTTGACTGAATTCATTTATCATTTGAACCACACAATATAAACAGAATTTCAGCGATGTAGTTCCCACCGAAATCTGGTTTTTTAATGTAGTTTATCTTTTACATTGAAATTTTCAATTTAAAACATTGTTTGAAGTATACTCATTCCACCCGAGCAAAGCTAGATGAACCAGGTACTTTGAAATTGCATTCAATTCGATCGTAGAAAAGCAAAGGTGGTGCAAAAAAACAAGTTGCATGCAAATAATTGTGAACTAATTTGTGTGAAAGTTTAAATGTCGACTGAGATGTTCAGATAATTTTCCTCACACAGGCTTTAGCATCGAGAATGATTCAGTAAATGAACATCGAACATTGTAAAATCTGAAAATTGAGTGCTCGAAGACCCGCAAAAGAATGCTCTCCGACATTTGATTTTAGCAGTTAAACAAGTTTTTTTGGAAAATAAAACGCTCAGACACAGACACAGTGGTTAAAACAGAAAAATCTCCAGCCGATTAGTAGATAATCGCATGGTAGGTTCGTTATTTGCCTAACTTTTTTTCTAACTTAACTAATATGAAAATTTAACCGAAAAACTTGTTTATGAACATCACACTCAAAAAAAAAAAATTATTAAATCGATAATTCGCTCGAGACATAGAACATAACACATAATAACTTCGCCAAGATATGGCAAAAAACAACAACAAAAAACAATTACTGAATCGAGTAAGTTAAATTAGGAATATCAAGTGGTGCAGTCAATTTACACGCGAATCAAAAAAAAAAAAAAAAAAGGCCCAACTCGAGGGCCTTCCCATTTTCTATTTGAAGGCCAATAAATCTGTCGCTCAAACTCTTCGACGTAAATATTTTAACAACCTATCCACTGATTAGATTAATAATGGAAGAACTGAATATGTGTTCATTATGGCGCCGAAATAAAACTACGATTCATTTTATGTCGATGAATACTGAGATTCAAATTGCTTGTATAATTTGAAGAACTTTGGCACAATATAATTTCATTGATTAAAAAAATAATGAAACAGGAAAATTCCCGAAATGATGAACGGTTCGGGTAATTCAACGCTACCCAATAATTCAAAAATGAACAATTATCCGGAAGTAGTGGCACGTACAACTGAGAATGATTATAAGGCGAAAAATATAAAGGTGAATGATAATTAGCTATTCAAAATTTTCGTCATCAAATACTTCATGGAAATCTTTGGAATCAAACTCAGGTAAACAAATGAATCGAACACAGACTTCAAATGCATATATTAGAAATCTGAAGAAAAAAAATTATGAATAATCTCGACAGGCTCATTCTTATACTGGAATATTCAAATCAAATCTGACAAACGAAATCTTAGGGTAAAATGATTTTAAACCAATAAACGGGGGAGGGGCAGGCGACAGCAAAAAATATGGAAAAAAAAATTGGTCTATTATTGTCGCCCAATATTTTCAGCAAAAAATAGCAAACTACAGCATCACGTTAAGTCATTTTTTCTGAACATAGCTGAAATTTTGGATCAATTACAAAGGTAAAATTATGTACAGGGCTGGGTTCAGGGTGACTCAACTCACTTAAATTTGTAAAACACATTTCAGACTTTGAGAAGATAACTAGTTTCCCGCACACGAATTTTTCAGTAACAACAATTTATAGCAATGGTAAACGCTAAGAGAAGATTTAGTTGAAAGGTCGGACGCACGCTCACCACTACAAACCAACATCCGATCCGACCATCAACTTCATTATTAGCTCTCGAATAATAATTCACAGTTAAATGTATCATAATGACATCTAAATTGGATGAGTCAAATTGTTTTACGAACATTTACACAGCGAATGTGGCTGTTATCTTTATTCTAATCTTAATCTGTAAAAAAAATCATTGAAATATCACTGAGAACATCAATGTATTGAAAAACTAGTCCATATTTTCCAGCGGGAAAATTTTTGAATCTATCAGTCGCAAAAATCAGAAGTTTGAGGTAAAATTAAAGCATTAATTCTCAACCGGTTAGCTTGTTCTGCAACTCGGTCAAAAAAAAATCGTAAGTTTTACTCAAATAAGAAATTTGTAAACAATTTTTACAAAAAAAATATTTAACAGGTTTATTGATTCATCGAAATTCCACTAATTGGCCTAGGCTATCGACGTTTTTGTAATTTATTCAAAAGGATATTGTATCAAGAAGATCTTATCGTACGTCGAAATCTCATGATCTCCGAAAGGGTTACTTTATAAAAAAATTCTTCATCAGAAAATTTAGGGTGACATTTAAATTGGTGTTCTAGATGGAATTCAAAA
Source organism: Ericerus pela (assembly GCA_011428145.1). Taxonomy (NCBI): domain Eukaryota; kingdom Metazoa; phylum Arthropoda; class Insecta; order Hemiptera; family Coccidae; genus Ericerus; species Ericerus pela. The sequence goes on from WOFM01000119.1 coordinate 100,613, forward strand.
ATTTCAGATTAGTCAGACCGCACATACTGAAAAAAGAACCATTGATTTAGTATTAACTAACGCCATTTCTACACGTTCATTTTAATTTTTTTTTATAAGAAATTTTACAAAATATGTCCCATAAAAATTTTTCCAATCCATAAAGATTTTGGTCATAACTGGCAAATGGTAAAAAATGGACAAAAACGAGTGTTATTTTTTTTTTTTGAAATCCAGCGAAGAGGCAAAAGGCATGAAGTATCATTTTATTGGCTACACAAAAAAATACATTTACTTTTCAATACAATCTCTACTTACAGCAATACATTCCTTCCATCAACATACCAACCAGTTTTCTCGTAGTGACAATGAAGAATTTGTAAGTTGAAAATGGAACTCATACCACATCCTTCATACTTACTAAATTCGACGTCCTGTAATTTCAATTTTCTCATAAATTTTGTATAGGACCTTAGAGTCATTCACTTCATCATAGATGATTACTGAAGGAGGCGATGAGGTTATGGATCAGATGAACGACCGGTAGCCCTCTTTTATGACAGAACGAGAAATCTTGTTCATAGCAAGAAAACAGGTATGTGTAGCTGTGAATTTGGATCACATTGAAACGTAAATGTACTTGTGTTCTTGTAGCCAATAAAAACTACTTTCATGCCTATTTTGTTACATTAAAATAAGTAAGTGTACAATCACGATTTTCACATCCATTCAATAAAGAATTTGGAAGTTGAAAATGGAACTCATTCCATACCCTCCATACTAACCAGATTAGTCGTCATGCAACTTTTACTTGTTCCCAAATTTGAAAAGGGGCATTAATGAGGGCATTCACTTCACCAAGAATGATGCAGTAAAGGATCTCGTTGTGTTATGGATCAAAGAAAAACTGCCACAATTCTTCACTGACCAAATGAGAAAACCGGTTCATTGTTAGGCTGTTAAAAATGGAGCAGTAAATCGATACTATACTGAAAAGTAACTGAATGTTCTATTAGCAAATAGAATGTACCTACTTCATGCATCTTTTTATTTTCAATTTTAACCTCCAAGAAACCAGAAAATGGAAAGTGAAGGTAGATTAATTCACTTATCACATACTTAATTTTACTAATATAAAGACTAAATCTTCAGCCTTTAAAATTCCATATTTATGATGAAACAAGCCCGGAAATATGCTGTAGGTTTTGTCAGTTTGGGGAATCGAACCTGAGATATACATATTTGCCAGCTAAAAGCGGTGAACTTAACCACATGGCCTCTCACCACCAACTATAACTGGCAAATGTATTTTATATTAGGCAAGGTATGGCAGTTCCCACATATGTTAATTATAAAAATTTGATGTGATTAAAAACTTCCATTTCCTGAATCATCAGAGGTTATCCAGTGTTTCCTTTTGAATATTATGTTTATCTCATGGGTATGTAACACTATACTCGGAACAAATGAAGTATTACCCAACTCCATTGAAAAAATATAAGAAAATCTGAAAATAACTTGAAAATTCATTTCTGGTTTTATGTAATCCATGTAATCCATCCATATTGGACAAAATCCATTTCTAAACTTTGTTCCATACCATCATAGACCGTAATCACAATAGAAGACACGTACAGATTGGATTTAGGATAAAGGTTTTTCTAGACTCGGAACTGCCATTGGATTAAAGTTTCATATTATAAGGGGGAAAAAAAGGCAAGCACATTTGTTCCATATTAGTGTTTATAGTTCGAAGTCCAAAAACTGCAAAACTATGTAAGACTTCAGTATCAGCCTTATCTAAATCTGAAATTATAATGATCTTTTGCCAAGAATCAAAATAAAACTTCACCCTTGCATACTGAATGGAGATGATACAGTTTGAGAAACACTTATTACATTTATTAAAATTTATTCCACATAATTAGATAAATTTATATAATTAGAGAATTATCTTATTGTAAAAACTTATCTTCATATCACATACTGTGTGCAACTATTATGAAAAAAACTATCACAATAGTACTCAAATCAAAAACCAGAAAAATGAAAAATCTAATTTCTTCATTTTGTCATAAGAATAAAATTATTCTCATAGAAGAGAAAGGAAAAAAAAAAACATTAACTTTGTTCCACAACATCATATATAGGATCTGTTAAATGAAGAGAAAGTAATAATATTTTTTAAATTCAGGAAATTTTGGCTGTAGAAATGCCCTGTTTGAAAATCCGTATTACCATAAGGGGGAAAATCAACGAGGATGATGGATTTGTTCTATACCAGTGAATAGTATATAAAATTTGTAAACTGTAAAACAATGTGAGACTTCTTATAATTATTTATCAAACTGGAAATAATTGTGAAACATATACATCCCTGAATGCAGTTTCATAAACATGCATACATAGGTATGATTACAGAATTTTTTTGGGTACACGATTAGAAACCATCCAATTTGGTTATCACCAAATATTATAAAACAAGAAAAGCACGAATGTAGTGTGAAATAAAATCTAAAAAAACTATAGTCTCTTACTAAAAATCAATGCCAAATTTCACACCTGAATTCTAGATGAAAATACCACTGTTGTAGATTCTCATTACATTCGAATAATTAGTTCCACATAATTAGTCAGATAAGTATTGTGGGAAAATTAGAATCTTCCATAATCTTCTCAATCAGGAGAAATGTATCCGGAAATTACAAATTACAAAAAATTAAACTTTTATCAAATTCAGTTCTGTGAAAGTTCTTAATAAGTTTTTCATACTGGGTCAAGGAATATCTGTTTCCTAAATTCAATCTGTATGTATGTTTTGCGTAATTAATGTCTATGATGGTATGGAAACAAAGTATAGAAATAGATTTTGTCAAATCTGGACAGGTTATGTAAAAGCAAAAATGGATTTTCAAGTTATTTTCGAATTTTCTTACTTTTTTTAACTGAGTTGGGTAATACTTCATTTGTTTCGCGTACAGTGTTATATACCAGTGAGATAAACATAATATTTAAAGGGAAACCCTGGACAACTTTTGATGATTCTGGAAATACAGGTTTTTGATCACATCAAATTTTGAAAATTAGCATATTTCCGGGCTCGTTTCATCATATAGATGGGATTTTAAAAGCTGAAGATTTAGCCCATATATTAGTACAACTAAGCATGTGAAATAAATTCATCTATCTTCACTTTCCATTTTGTGGCTACTTAGAGGTTAAATAATATCTCTTTGACTCTTTCAATTCGCGAGTTAAGAAAACCTGGAGTGCATTACTTCTCAAGCGAAGAAAAGTACATTTCTTGATGCTGCTATCGCTATTTTATGCAAAACAAACACCAATTACGAGAATTAGTGTGAACTCTAAGGCTCATTTGTAATATCTGATTAAGAAATGAAAAATAGAGTACATACGAAAATAATAACCTTCAAGCGACGATATGCCACAACCACTATATTCGCTGTACTTTGAAAATTTGAAAAACAGGGAAGATTACAACAGAAGCTCCGATCACAGTATTATTAATGGAAGACACCACAAAGAAGAAAAATCTTCGCTTTTCAGATTTCGAAAAGTAAATAAAATTTCAAATATTTTAGTAACTCGGTCTATCAACTCGTTTAGTTAAAATTCCATTAAATCAGTCAACGTGTTCAACGAGATAAGTTCTGGCATAAAAATTAACATACATAAAAATTATCAATGCATACGTGCTTAATACTGTCCACGAGTATAATTATGAGGAATTTCACAATAAAATTGATACAATTTTATCGAATGAGGCGTGCAGGTGTATGGCGCCATGCGGAAGAAAATGGAAAATTTTACACGCATATAATCATCCGTTCGAATCGCGATACAAAACAATTTCTGGAGGAGGAAAAAATGCGACGTACTTGCACGAACGCCATGAAAATTATTACAAATCGATTACCGTTTTCGGCTATAAATAACTCATTATCAATTTTATTTTTATTTTGTTTTTATTTTATTTTTATTTTATTTATTATTATTATTATTTTTTTTTTTGACAACATGAGAGAACATTTCATATTTTTATGAATACCAATACGTTTAAATTTATACATGCGAACTGTACGTACACGAAAGATATTGCGATAGATTAAGACTGCAAATCTGTGCTTTCGATTTTATCAATTATTAATAATTTGTACGCTAAAAACCATTTGATGACCAGAGGTGCCAACTTGGGGAAATTATAAAGAGGGAAGAGGGCTGAGGCCACAATGTGAAAATGTTTTGTTTTACATTCCACCAGGACAGCGAATTTCCAAATAACTGATATGAAAAAACGAACGTAGGTAAATTAGCACAAACCAACCACTCAAGTTTAAAAAATTATTTGAGCGACTAGTTTCCTCAAAAACGCGCGAGTCGACGCCAATGCCAATTACGAAACACAGATAAACCTCTACTGGGATATAAAGCCTCTGCTAGAATGCGCCGTTTGAAAGCATTGAGAACATAGGTAATCAGAGTTAGAGGTAGAAAACTGAAATTTTGGTGAGACGTCTATATACGTTGGCCGAAGATTCTTTGAAAATTTAGAAAAATACGTACTTTTATTTCTGAAGATATCGCTGCAATTCGTTTCAGATTCTTTAATTTAAATGATGAGAATACAGTCAAATCAGGGAATTTTAGCGATATATCTCCAGAACCAAACCTACGAGTGAACCGGAATTTTGGCTAGACATAATTATACATAGATGAATATTCTGAGAAAATTTGACTGAAATTGAACGTTTGGTTTTCAAGAAATCGCTGAAATTCTTCGACTAGATTCAATTTTTATCATTTAAATCACAGGATCTGAACAGAATTTTTAATGATATCTAAAAAACTAAACGTACGAATTCAGTCAAACTTCCAGCGAATGTTCGACTAACGTATATTAATATTCCGTCTAAAATTAAGTACAATCGTACTCTGAGCTCTTCAGATATTTGCTGAAATTTCCCAACTTGACTGAATTCTTATCATTTTAATAACGGGAACTGAACTGAATTTCAGCAATATCTCAAGAAATAAAGGTACGAATTGAACCAAATTTTCGGCTAACATATAAAAATTTCAACTTTCTTAACGGTTCTCTCGCAATTAATTTCGATTTCTTTGATTACCTATGTTCTCAATTCTTTTGAACAGCACATTATCCCAAAATCAACATGTTTCAGCAATAGGCCATCGCAGGGTAACTACTTCGACTTTACATCCAAATAGTCTATCCCAAAATAAGAACGACCACATAAAGCGTAAAAATATATTAGTAAACAACCTTTCTGGATGCAGCCTTAGTTGAATAGTGTGAATTTTTATTTTTTCGATTCCTTCTTGGTCTATCTGCTCTTATGACAAAAATAAAGGCTCACATCACATCGCTGTTGAATCATGAGCTATGTCCAACACTATCATTCATAATAGTATACTACACATCAAGGTTGAAAAATGAACATTTACACGAGAGTCAAATTTGAGAACAACGGCAGGCAGTGAGCAATTGCGGAATCATCTAAACTCATTTTCGAACCTTACGGTAGAAGATATCTTTCATAATAATTAATGATCAAAAAATATATTTTTCACATTTAAAATGAATGAAAGGATGGTCAATATCAATGCTCATCACTGATGAATCTGCTGCAAGTGTAAACCTTGATGTAAACTGGACATGCCTCCATGTAAATAGATGAGTAACATCTCTTATATCGAGGCACGTATTTGATGCCTCTATGTAGAACCGTGATCCATCTCTTTACAACGAGGTTACATTTGCAGCTGATTCATCGATGACAAGTGCTACGAATTGCCAGAAAAATATCAGGGTAAACATTACCTTTGTGATCATGTATTATGAAAAAATATTTCTGGGCTTTATGTAGCCGTGAAATGCGAATGTCTTGGCAACGTCACATCATTTTCATTTGGAATAGAGTAAGTATAGAAAAATAATAATTTCGCGATCCAACAAGTAAGTACCTACGGCTACATATTTGAGGCGCTTATTTAGAGAGGTGGTGGTGAGAAGGAGCGAGGATGTAAAAAAATAAATAAATTTTCACATTAAAAGTGGGAGATAATTTCCGGATTAGATTGCTTCTCTTAACTGACTTCATCCAACCACTGAGAGTACACGAACAGATGCTTACGATAGATGAACGTCAACGTGCGCAAGATGATGTCATAGTATTTTATTTTGGTCCGCAAGAAATCAGTCATATTTAAATTCAAATAATTAATTCGATCCAACAGTTACTATAGACACAGCATATCAGGCATGTGTATATGTGTCAACAAAACTGTACGAAAATAAGCTAATTCAAACGGAATAATTCTTTTACATACAAAACCCTGAAAAAATTCAAGGTCAGCCCTTTTCTTGTTTTTCGTTCCGAAATTCGAAGTTTAGAGGCTTATTCGACAATAGGTATTTGAAAAATATTTACGAATTTACAGCGACCTTCGACTTACATCTTTGAGAAAATTTAATTTTTACAAGCAGTATGAACTCTTCACATACATTGGGCAACTTTTAAAGTATGTACTAGTACTGAAACACAGAGATTTTATCTACATGTGAATGCCAATCATGAATACTGCAAAATAACCCCCACCAGCCAGAAATGTTCGAAAGGGGTAAACGTTTCGTATAGACTACTTATGGAGAACTCACATTTACACTTCTAATCCCAAATATATTATTTTTCATTCCGCCTTCACATTTACTGTTATATTTTCCTAACCTTTACCTTTTCCACATTCCTTTATTTTATAGGCCTCTCTGGAGATGAGCGAAGCAGACAGTTACATCTTCACAATAATTTGGGCTGAGAGAAAGAGGTAAAGTTTGAAAACCGTTTTCAATGCTGGTTAACTCCTATCCATCCAGGAAAAACTGAAGCAATACGAGTGAGCAACGGGGCGATGGTATGGAGGCTCCTCAAATAGTGTATCGATCTTCAACGTGTATGTGACTGCACTGACGTCGAAACTTTCATAACAATTAGCACTTTCATCACTTTTTATATTTCCACCAGTAAAAGTAAAAAACTTCTTAAGTGAAGGTCAAGACTTCTTGCTACTCATACAAAACCAATTTGAAAAAAGAAAATTCTCAAAAAATCAAATATAAAATTTAACTTACCTGTATATCACTAATTTTTAAATATTTTCAAATTTTTACATTTTTTTATCGAAGCTGTTCAAAGTTGTTCAAAAATCTCTTAAAATTTATTTGAATAATACACAAGGAAACTTGCTGGAATTTTCTACCCCAGGATTATTTTAACATAGAAATTTATATCATAAAAAAGAAAAAATTAGTTTTTTTCTTGTTTTAAAAATCAAAACTGTGATTACCTTCATGATGTTTATAATAACATAAAATCGAAAACATTCTAAGATGAAAAAACTGTAAAAGAACAATGAAACTTTGTCACATTTTGAAAAACCTTAATAGGAATTTATTCAAGTTGAAAAATAGGAAATTAAGTCAAATATTTTGGATCCCTCATCTGCTTCATGTTCATAAATTTTACTGATACACTCGAAAATAATTTAGTTTTTACTTCAATATTTTGACGTAGAAATATTTTTGGAACTAATTCAGGCCATTATCAGTAAAAACTTCCTAAACTGCTGTGTACTGGTAATATGATTTTATGTGAAATGAGATAGAACCATCCACAATACATATTTTTGGGATTTAGAAAATTTGATATTGAAAATTTTCGTATTTTTCACGAATTCAGCAGCATAATTTTTCTAGAATGTCTATGTAGTGGAATAGTGTGAGATATTTCCCTCATTCAGAAAACAAGTAACAGGGGAAATCAGAAATTATTGGAATCCTATATCCATTTTATATTTTCAAACTGCACTCCTCATCTCAATGAACAACTCACTTCTTTTTTTTATCTGGTAATAAGAATATTGATATATTGCAGATACTTCGACGTTCTAAAGCAATAAGTCGTATTAAAATTCCTATTAATGTTATCAACACTTGTTGTATTCTTCAATTCTCATTCTCTTTGAAGGTTTATCAATAATCACTTTAGAAATTCTGAAATTACTCGATGTGTCCAGTAATATATACACGGGCTTTCAACTCGAATCAATTCCAATTATGGGGTTCTTCAAAATTTTACAAAATCTCAGTCCTATTATAATTTTTTTCATCTCAGAATTTTATCGATTTTATATCATGAAAAAAGTCGTAAAGATATCCGCAGTTTTGATAGAAAAAAACTATTTTCATTTTTTTTATAAGTAAAAATTTTTGTTTTCAAATAATTCCGAGGCAGAAAATTCCAGCAGGTTTCCATGTGCATTATTCATATAAATTGTAAGAGATTTTTCAACAACTCTAATAGAAAAATGTAAAAATTTGAAAATATTTAAAAATTTGTGATTTACATGTTAGTTCAGTTTCCAATTAGGTTTTTAAAAAATTTTTTATTTTTAATTCAGAAATTTGAAGACTTTTACTATAGAAGCATGGAAAGTGATAAAAGGGTTAATAATGAAATTTTGGCTCAAATTATATGAATCAAATTTTACGAACCACCAACGTCTCCGACATTTGAAATAAATCGTGTTGGTAAATGACCTGAACTTGGTCTCAGACCAACGTGTGTTTACAGCAAACCAAAACGATTGTTAAAGTTGAAATAAAACTTCTAATTATTTAGTAGCTATACGAAACACACGACGGCTCTCAATTTTAAGCCTAGTTTCGCATCACATTTTCTGGTTTTCTTTTCTTTAGTTTTTTTTCCTAGGTTTTTCTTTTTGGGACGATATCACTGTCTGACAGAATATTCATACAATTAACAGAAGGAACACTATTAATGAGTTTATTGACAAAAACTAAAGAAAAATTCGATTACAGTGAAAATGTGGTTGAAATGAAGCGATGGAAATAAGAAAAAAAAAAGAGTTTGTTTACAATAATAATTTACCAATTAATTGGAAACGAAAACAAATTTTGCCCGTTTCTTCGAAGACCTGCTCCATTTTTTTTTCGTTCCTTCGACCGAACGAATTTGAAACCAAGATGAAGAAACACAACAAATGCCTCAACCGACTTGTTTTCATCGAGAATTCTCATCATCTAACGACCTTCGTATCCACTTAAATTCGTTTCACAGAACCTAAAAATAAACATTCCCCTTCTCCCAAATTCAGTGAAATCCTTACCTCTTCAGAATCCTCAGAAGCTCGCGGAACGATAAATGGCGTCAAACAGCGTTCACAAATTCATCAAATAGGTCACTTACCACCCTCAAGGATGGCGTTAATAAAAACGATACCAGAAAATATCTCATTCCATCGCTAGGCTACGATTACATTCGCCTACAGAGTTGAGAATTTGGGATTACGCCAAAACCTATTCAAATTTTTTTTTATTGTCTTCCTCTTTTCGCATATTACCATATCCAATCTTGCCTAATTATCTTACGAAAAAATGAGCCAAAGAAAGCGTATTTTGTGCGGCACACAGACACACTTGTGCGGTATACAGATACACACGTACGCACACTTTGAGGCGGAAAAGGGCTACGACCGATATCGACACGATGAAAGAAATATTTTTTTCAAGATCTTCAACCATTATTACAAAACTACCGAAATTTCAGGTATGATTCGTGAACACTGAGTAATATTTTCAAATTAGGCTACCAAATTACATACGAATAGGTTGAAATTACTTATTTTCACTCGTCTTCAAACTGTAAGGTAGAATAGAAACTTACATTTCATCCAGCATAGAGTGGCACGAGGATTGACTGGAGGAGCTCACTCCAATAAAACATCTAAAGAGACTCGAGGTTTTGTAATTTATAAAATAAAATTCTATCCCAGTTTTGGTATATTTATCGGAAATTTTTGAAAAATTCCCGATATTTTAATTCTGAAAAAAACTTATTTCACTTCATGATTCCTCAACCAATATTTGAGCCAAAAAACTATGGTTGCTACCCTTCAAAAGAAGAGAAAATTTTATAGAACACACAATCAAAAATAATTTTTTCATCTTCATTAGGTACTTTTCTAAAAATGAACCAACATAAAACAACAAATTAATGAGAAATTTATTGTTTTTTAAATTGTTATTTGTTTTAAAAAATAATAATGTTAGAAAAAACAATTTCCAGAGACAGACCGTTTATTTTTTAATGACAAATTCATTTCCACCATCAGTTTTTACCTAGAAAGAATCAATCACGAGATAATGGCGAAAGAAAATACAAGAATAAAACTGTTCACCAACTTTGTAATTTCTGTGTTACTCCGTGGTAGGTTTAGTATGGCAACAAAATAACCCACTTTCGTCTGAACATCTGTAGCACAATGAATATAGAACTGTTCTACTAAATGAACAATTCACTGAAAAGGCGGGTTCAAATCTCCACAACTGCTACAAGTTTTAGGAATTTTTTCTCAATTTTTTTTTCTCACTATTTATATATAACAACAAAAGCACAATCAAACATTTACAGTGCGAAAATTAAATTTCTAATAAATTTAGGTTAAAAACGAGTTTTCAGAAAATACGATTTTACATTTGAAGAAAAAAAAAAAAGTACAAAAAAATTTCTATCTCTGATAGTATTTGAATGTGGGTACTTCAAACAAAAGAAAACGTCGTTACCATAACACCATAGGGCTGATTGCAGGTAAGAGACAAAACTTGTGTTGAAAAAGCTAAAACGTTGATGAGTCGTAACTAATGAAAACCACACCTGATTTTAGTGCCTCCAGATGCAAATACAAGAACCAAGTGACATTTTGTTGCATTAGTAACAACAATAAAAACGTATAATAGTATTTTACTCAACTAGTCCGCAAAAATGAGTTGCGTAATTGCTGCACAAGCAGCAGGCGAGTGCTGTAATCACGAGTCAATTATCACAAGGAACTAATTAGTTATGTACGATAAAAAAGGTTATTATTTATTCAATTAAATGGATAAATTTCATTAACAAACGGAATTTTAGACAATAATTAAGTAATTAGACAGCGGTGAACTTGGCTGTTCGTAGGCAATACCATTTAAAACGGCCCTTTTTCCTAGTGATATTTCACCACTGGCGTCTGGGTAAAAGTCGCTGTGAAGAAATAAACAAAAAAGCAGTCCAGTAAAAACTCCATTACTACACTAATGAAGTAATGAAAATCATTATAGACCATTCGGAATCAACTTGGAAACCTATCACTTCGCTAACCAAAATCGATTTAATAATTACCTCTCTTTTGGTGTTATGAGTTGAAAAAAAATACTTACAGGATAAACATTTCTTGCAAGTAGCTTTTTGTTCATTAAAAATAATAAATAATAAAAAAAATAATTATTAATTTTTGTACTTAACTTTGAGTCTACACCTCTAAAACTATAGCCAAATAATTTGTCTGTTATGCTAAAAAAAACTCCGAGGCGGAGAAATATGATGAAAGAAGGTGAACGAGATTTATCACATGAGGTTCTTTATTGAAATGATTCTGACTCAAAATTGATGTAACTGTCCTTTGCTCCTCACATCCTCAAATATATACCGAATTTAAAAATACCCTTCGAGGAGTATATGGTAACTTTTGTACATGTTTGGTGTATAACTGCTATTAAAGCCAAAGATTAACGCTACTTTTTCCATATTTGTTGAATAAACTTTCCACAACCACCATTGTCAGTATTGGGGGCTTCTCAAAAAAAAAAAAAAAAAAATGAAGCTTCCCATTCCCCTCTCCAACTTTGCCTCGGATACTCTAGCAAAAGATTTCTAAAAAAAAATTGAATAAGGTGGAAATATCAAACATTTGCCCGGTGGGAGTATTTTCAAACTACAACCTCCCTTCCTCATTAGTTGATCCTGGAAACGGTGCCGATTTCATTCTCTTACTGATGGTCAGTTTGCAGGAAGCAATAATACCTACTGATAAAATTAACAGTATAGAAATTATTTCACAACTAGACCAACATCAATTCATCAGTTCTGTTTTTCCAAACGATTTCATTCTCCTCTTAAAAATGAAGTGCAATAATCAAAAATGAGCTTAAGTAAGTATCTAACACAACGTGTATTTTTGAAATATGGAATTACTCTCATGTTAAAAAAAAATGGCAGTAAAATTTAGCAGACACTGTGTCGTAAAATGTAGGTAAACAGATGTGCACTAGCTTGGATAATTTTATATTTCGGATATTGGTTTTTATTAACGGGTATAGGAATGAGTATTAGATCAGAATAATGTTAGTTTCATTCTCACACAAGTAATGATTATATTATGGGTAGGGGAGTAGTTCTTTTACAGTGGTAGAACCTGTGAATAACTAACAGCAGAATAACTTCTACAAGTACATATACGTGTAACGTCATCTGAGATGATAACTGGTAATACAACGATATCAATGATATAGCAATATTAGCAACTGGGATTCATTGTAATGTATAATTATGATTTATCGATAATCTATAATTTATTGATTCGCAAAGAGAGGATTACAGGAGAAAATATAGTGAAAAAACAAATGGCATAATAAACCAATTAAAACGTAAACACAGTTTACAAAAAAAACTTAGGACCAAAACAACCATAAATCTTGATCGACCGAATTAAGGAATACCAGCTTTTCTAAACGGGTTCGAGTGCTTCGGAGAAGAGCCTCAAAGTGAGAGTAAAGGTCGCAAGAGTTATTAAATATTTCCTATACTATGTTCACATTAAGAGGTGCGTGACGTCATAAACCATATCCACAATTATCTGCTTGGAACACCATGTTTGCTCTACAGTATAACAATAATTATTATGCATCTATACTTTCTCATTTCTTCCCAACCAATCGCCATGTCTATCGGTGATTCTGACGTTAAGCACTTCTTAGCGTGAACGGAGTACAGCTATGGTATATGAATTGCCATCCAAATACCAGAACAGGACTGGAGGGCTCAGCAACAACATTCCCACAAAAACACTCAAATTCGTGCTAGGTTCGTCAGTGGCGAAAGGTTTCTCATTGTTCTGCTTGGAGCTCTCTTGCCGTGTTTTCAATAATCAACATGTTCGTAGGTTACTCCCATGAATTCAAGAAGGGTAGAAAAAACAATATGCAATATATCATGGCGTACAGACCAATACAACCAGTGCTTTGGCAAAAACAAAGCATATGTATCGAACACATCGACATTATATACTTTGATACATCGATATATTATTGCCAACCCCAATCTGTTAAGAGAAAGATTATCGGGACAAATTTGGAAATTATTCAGTTGCAAAACACTCAATTCCTGAACCAAAATCATGTCCAACATCAATTATTAATGTAATCGAACTTTTTGAGCAATCATCACCGTACTTGATCTCTCAGCGCAGCATTACAGAAACCAACATAAGACACAACCAACGTTCGAAGTGAACCGCGGAGTCGACGAATTTCTTTGTTTCAGAAGTCATACAGAAATACTGAACCGCAAATACATCAAGTCGACTTTCTGCCAAGCTGGAATAACGTCAAAGGGGCTTATTGGACGCTAGAAAGGGGAAAACAACAATAACGACAATAAAACGCTACTCTCTGACGAGGTGAAGGACACAACAGCCATTTAAATTTAAATAGACAGCGAAACAGAATTAGTATCACAAAATGCAGCAGATAAATCGTCCGGCTGCAACCACCACAGGCCGAATGGAATGGCGAATTTTCAGAACTTTGGCTCGAACGACAACTTGGCAACAGCCACAAACGGACTTTTAATTAGAATCTCTTTTCGCACACGAACATACAAACGCGTACGCACGCACGCGAATGAACGATTTTTAAAGAGAATCTATAAAAATTTCGAAACAGATATCCGTACCACTTGTTGCCGCCGTTACCGCCGCTTCGCACCAAGAACATATTATAAATATGCACATGCTGCTTACAACATTCTGTATGTGAGAAAGAAAAAATTCCACATGGGGACTGTTTTACGGAGTGAAAGTGAATTTACTTTCGTCAGAATGATGTATGGTCGAGCGAGTTCGATTGAACCTCTTGGACGAAACATTGCTGAAATGACAGCGGAGACGACCTCAAAGAGTAACGGAACAGATGCAGGCTGCAGCTTCAATTTGAGGCGGAATAGGTCACTGCGGCGCGGCAGCATTAGCGGACGAAACTGAAGATAATTTAGACTTACACTTCGGCATACGTCATCAGATGCTTTTAAAAACATTAATTTGGCATTCGAACAATAATCGTAGCAATGTGAAGGGAAACATGGGGGCCGATATTTTTCGGTAGAAACTAACATCGACTTTGAAATTTGTTAAGACAGTATTATGTATGTATATGCCTCTCTACTTTTAGGATTTTACATAGACAACCAGTGCACCAAACATGGCGAAAATGGAGAAAGTGTCTCTTGGAGCAGTGAACGTTGAAGTCGTGGGTGCTACAGCAAGGGTTTCAAGTGGAATGTCACAATAAATCTTTTTGGGCGATTGGAGAAACTGCAGAATCTTTAATGTTCCGTAGGTTTCTCTAGTTTCACTAACAGAATTCCGTTCGGGCGACATTTCTGTACCTTCAGAAACGTGTTCGGGCAATATCTGCGAACAACCGACCTCCCGATTTTCGATAGTTCTGTAGAAAAATCTGCAGCAACTGTTTTTTGATGCAAATGGGTAGGTTTCAGAGAGTGTTTTTTTTGTTCAGAGATAAATTCTGACGGTTGGCAAGTTCCGTGTTTTTTTAATTTTTTATTATCAATTACCTAAACTGAATGATGAATAAACAAAATACGTACGATGAATGATGCGAAATTAGAGTACCTACCTATTTTATAATTTCTATTCCACTTATTTTATTGATGACGATAATGATTTCAATACGGTAGTGGAAAATATCCGACATTACATTTCAGTTTTTAACCGATTTCAAAAAACTTTGAATTAAAAAAGTTTTTAAAAGATAAGTGTGGGGACTCACTGGTATGAGGTAAAGGGGCTCGGACTTCTCGACGACAGTCGGCGCCCCAAAGGGCAGGCAAATAATCGTCCTCTTGATGTTAACCCACACTAAATACATTCGATCGTAATTACCTACAAGTACATGCAGATAATGTACGAGTACCAAATTGTGACATCACAAAACAATGTCACGATCCATACACGAACCAGCCAGCTATCTCTTATCATGATAGGGGATGATGCAACCTGGCCGCCCTCACCGACGTACGTATTATCTTACTTACGTGTGTTTGTGTGCGTGCAAATAAGCCGTATATAAACCAACCGAACCGGCTCTAAAATCGCCAGTGTTCGCCTTGGTTTTGGCTTACCCGTACTTGTGTACAAAGTGGCTGAACACGCTTAAATTCTGTTGAATTTCCTTCTGGTGAGAATATCTCTCACGACAAGGTATTCCACAATAAGATTTTATTTTTATTTTTTTGGCTTTAGCTTCATGCGAAATAGTTATATTTCGTTGTGGAAGGTTGGCTGCAGATATTGGTATATTTTAAAATTGCAGTAGGGAGTAGAATGGAAGTTTATAATTATAAAAGACTTATAAAAAAAATGAGGTTATAAACTGTTTTGTTTTTTTATATTTGTTCCAGGATAAATTTAACCTGGGCACCAATTTTGATAAAAAAATTTTTAAAAGATAGAAGGTAATTCCATGGTGGTCCAATTAAATTGTTTTCAAAATCGATGATATAGTTTTTGAGTTATTTTTAAACAAGCATATGCTAGTTTTAAAGTAATATTGCGCTGACACTAAAAACAAGAAAACATTTAAAAAATTTTTTTCATCAAAAAATCTATCCAATTTAAGAAAAAAATAAATAAATAAATAAAAATAAAAATAAAAATGCTTTAAAAAGTTGACAATAATTTTTAAAATTTCTTCATTAAAACCTACTAAGATTAAAATGAAATAAAAAAAAAAAAGCATTTAGGTAAATTAACAATTTTTTTTTTTTTTAATCAGAACCGATTTAAACAAATTTTCACACAATTTTCCTGAAACATCTATATATTACACAGATGTCTCCGGCAAATTTAAGCTCAATCACAAGTTCGATTCTTCAGATATCACCGAAATTCTGTTCAGATTATGTGATTTAAATGATATGAATTCATATCTGATTGCAGAATTTCAGCAATATCAAGAAAACCAAAGGTGGAATTTCAGCAGACATATGCCGATGTCTCTGCAAAATTTCAGCTTTCTACAACGAGTGGTTTTCTCGCAACTGCTTTCAACACTTTTGGTTGTATGGAAATTCCATAAAAATAAATGGGAAAAATTAGAGGGTAGTCAACGACAGCACTGTGTGGATAATCCATTTTGAAGTTTGTTTGTTTTTTTCCCTTGGTAATCAAACTTTTATTAGTTGTATTTCTATATGATTCTGGTACTCACAAACTTGATTAATGATAATAACTGACAAAATATTACAATTCCAAAACTCAAAAAACCTACAGAATGTTGTTCCATTGGCTTTTTGAGATTTTGTAAATCTATAGAAAAAAAAAGCTACAGCTAATTATTAATTTTTCTGTAGGTTTGTAGTTCGTTTGGTCGTCTGAATAGATTTAATATTAAACAACACATTAGAAATACATTGTAAGTTTTGTCGGTTTGGGTAATCAAACCTGGGACCTACATATTTGCCAGCTAAAAGCGGTGAACTTAACCGCAAGGCCATCTCACCGCCAACTATAACTGGCGAATGTATTTTATATTAGGCAAAGGTATGGCGGTTCCCACATACATTTATTAATAATGTACACTCAAAATTAACGAGATTTTTACATATTTCTTTCAAACTACCATTAAAGGATGAAAAATGTAACATTTAGACTGTATTTATCAACACCTGGTGCTCCAAAAATTTCCCAAACTGAAAAAAAGGTTATTTGAGAGCTGAGAGGGCTGCAACAAGTGTTTTATATTCAAGAAAGATCTAATAATGAAAAACTCCTAAAAAACCATATGTACTAACCTAGAACTCCCAAAATTAACGCATATTTTCTGAAACTCTTTCTTTATGAACAATCACCTAAAGAAAGAAGGAGAAGTCTGACGAAAAGTTTTGAAATTTTAAACATGAGTTCCTTGTATTTCAAAAATTATCAAAGTCGAGAATAAGTTTATTTTGGAGCTGCGAAGGTTGGAGTCGCGGGAGCTTTCATCACAAGTTAAAAACCACATACACAAAGTGCAGCTAAAATTAATCTAAATTTTGAAAAATTCTTTTTATCCCCTCGAACCACCACCAAAGAGTGAGAAAGAGGTGAGATAGAAAAAAAAATAGAAGCCCAAACAACAATAACTAATATGAAATTCAATTGCAGTGGCTCGGGAACAATGGATAAAGGATATAGACAATAAGGTGGTTTATCGGTAAAAACCAAATTTTAGAAACTTTCACGGTGACAGTCCAAAACACATTTTTTTGGCAGTTAACCCTCTTAAATAGAACCAAAAATTCGTAATAATTAAAACAACATCGCAAAGAAACATAAAATACACCATAAAAATTTTTTAAAAAACGTAACAAATTCTCAAAAATTTTCAACTTGGAATACTTTACAAATGATTCTCAACCATCTTATAAGCCTCAATGAATTTAACCACGGATACTTTCTGAAGTAAAAAATTGTCGATCTGATGACTGATTCGTTTTCAAACTTTGATCTCGATAGTATATATTCCAATTTCTCCAATCTACATAGGAATAGTAAAAAATAAATAGAAGCATGCTTTCAGAATAGCCACAAAAAATTTTCGGAGAGGAAAAAGGTGATTTAATATCGACAAAAATTACAAATTTTCAATTTTTGCAACCTTTTATTGGTTTAAATTATTTCGGAAATCGATAACATTTTGACTTCACACGTTTCGACAACCATGGTAATGTAGGAAATGTTGACTATTGATGGCCAAATGTGAGTCACCCCGAACATTATTCTAAGCTGCCGGATGCAGGAATAAGACAGAAAAGCATAATACTCTCTTTGCAGCTTGTTTCATGATCAGATGCAAGGATTTTAATATTAAAATATCGCTTTAAAAGTAAAATGCAGTCTAAGCGAAATTTCATATTCTTTCATAAGTTTCTAGATTTGGTGCCTCAACTAGGGTAGGCGAGAGGAGCTTTCTGTTACCACATCGGATCCATCGTTCTTCTTATCTAAGTAAATCACGTTTCACTAAAGACTCTGTTCCAATGGCCCCTGCTACACTGGGTTCTGAATTTGGTAACTGCTCACTTCGCAGAAGGTAACTCATGTTTTTCGTAACACGTTTCACGGATTATCCAACCCAGAAACACTTTGTCAAAGTCAGCCAAGTTTCAGCGAATTAATTTCAGTGCATTATTAAGGGGAAGTTCTTTAGATTCCTGAAAACAAACTTAAAAGGTACTAAATTTAAATACTTGTTTTCGGTAGTTCTATGATCAATTTTCACTTACGAATCAGCCCTACGCACCCATCATACCACCCTGGACATTCTCAATACATAAGGACATTTGGAAGGATTATTTCACCCTCTCATAGTGTCATAGCCCTAGTGACTATCCCACTGGGTACTGACAGCTGACGTGCGCCCAATTCGTCAGCTGGTTTGTCGTCTGTATTTAATTAGGTCGTTCGTAGCGAACACCAAATACACGTCGAGTTCTTGAAACTCGTAATCTAATGAGCGATTCCCTTCATTAATAGGCCTATAATTGAGATTTTTTTCAGAAAACTTTTTTGATTTTCTTCGAAAAACTGCTTACAAAATATAGTCAGTCAAATAAAGACACTGGCGAATAAAGAAAAAAAGAGATTCCTTAAAAAATTGACAGTCAAAAAAGGTCCATTATCGACAGTGAGACCATCGCTAGAGATATAGAAAATGTTAATTGAAAAAGGTTTTCGATTTACCCAATCTTAATTAAGTCTAATATGATTTCCAACGTGGAACCAATTTTTTTTGCCTCTCAACTTTTTTCTTTTTTTTCTTCTAATTTTCAATTCCAAAAACATTAAACGTTACGTACACAGTTTAACACGTTTTAACGCAGTTTTGGCAAACGAATGAACCGTTCTTGGGTGTCCGCCAGACTGTAGAGAGCAGAATCCTTTTTTTTGATTCTTATTTCTTATTTCTTTTTCTCATTTATTAATAAAAGACAACGTAAGATCGTGGATTTATGAAAAAATATGATAAGTCGGAAACAAAACGAGTGCTTTAATTATGTGGAAATGATATTCGGAAAATTACGACCATATGGTTTCTTTGACGAGGAGGTGGTGACGGTGGCTGGAGAAAGTGCGTAGATTTATGGATACTTGAACGATAAAAATTGAAAAGTTTTTCAATATTTTCTTCTTTTTTTTCTCATTTGGCAATATATACCCATGAACGATGTTGTTGAAAACTGAATACGAAGAATTCGTCGAGCTGATGACACACTAACCCACACAACTGTAAAAAGGAATCGTCTGTTTTCACTGAGCAGAAAAAAAAAGTGCAGCGAACTACGCTAGGAAAAGCAGGTTTTCAATAATCATAAAAAATCATTTATCTCTTTTTACATCTCATTTTACATATTACCTTAAATTTTTTTTAACCTATGATTCTCAAACTGGAGACACAACCTTCTGGGGAGCCACAAGCATACTCCAGAGGAGAACGAAACATTACCAAAAAACAAAAAAATCAATTAAAAATATAGGCTACTATTTGTTTTTAAGTACCTGTGTATGTCTCTCTTTTATAAAGTTATTCAATGAGTTGAAAATTTATCTGCGATGGGGGCAGGGATGTTGCAACCGGACTATGGGGAATGACCGCGGCTTTTAGTGTAGGTAACCCTAACAACACCGGCCACTAGGTTCTACAAATTGTTTGATTTTTTTGTTTGCATGTTTGGCAACCAAATCATTTCTCAGTGTGGATAGATAGTTTACTAAGTGCCCACATCACATCTCAATGCACGGGCAACTGAATTACACTTGGCGGCAGAATTATAAGCCCGGCAACACGCATTTTATCAGTAAGTAGTAAATACATACATACCTGCCTTACTTAATAGCAGTCTATACATTGGTATAGCCACACATCATTTGTGCGAGTGCATATAGATGATGAATGTGATTTCAAGTGCTGTACACTAATTATGTGGACCACTGACTAGGTGCATGACCCTGTTTTTCAATACAGAGCCAACCCTTGAAGGAGGAGGAATTAAGGTAACGTCGCCAGAGTGACAAAATAAAGTTTGAGGACCAGTTAAAATTTTTTTTTCTTTCCAATATATATTTTCACATCGATGTCGGCATACAGTATGTATTCAGAGCTATGCATGTACCAAATTTCAGCTCTACAGAATGATAATTGTTTCTTAATCATATTATTATAATTTTTGGCAGCCCTCATGACCAAACACTTAGTCTAATTTTCATTAATACTCATTACAAGTTTTTATTACATTCAAAACCAACTACTTAAAAAATTTCATCCCTATCGAATGATAAAAAATTAAGCCTTAGCCACCGTGGAGGAAATTTATGTCAGCCCCCATGATTTAACTGCTAGACTGATTCTCATAAAACACACCAGTTTTCATTAGGTTTAGAACAAACCACCTACTGAATTTCAGCCATATCCAATGATAATTACAGCTTAGAACGCCAAAGGGATGAACTTGGAACTTTCGTTAGCTCCTGTGGCTGAGCCGCTGGACCAATTCCCATAAAACTAATTACAAATTTTAATAAACTACCTACTAAATTTCAGCTCAATCACAAGATAATTTTGTCATAACCTTCACTGTTGGAACTTTCATCAGTTTCCATTGTTGAACCACAAGACCAATTCTCATTAAAATCTATACAAGTTTTAATTATGTTTAGAAGCAACCACCAACCAAATTTCATCTCGATCGAATGATAATTACGTTCAACCCTTATTAATGGAACTTATTTTCCCCCTTGAAATTCAACTGCTTAACCGAACTTTCAGCTTTATCAGACAAATGTTAGGACCTCTATCACGCTTAAAAAAAATGCTATCATTACATACGTACGTACGTATGTACGTACACACACACACACATGACTCGCTAATATTTTTTGTGATAACACTGAGATCGTATGTTATTTCCGGATGGCAGAAATTATCAGAAAGAGCGTACACTAATATACGTCACCACGAGTGATGACTAAAAGTCAAAAAATTATATCTCTGTCAGACGAAAGAAACTGAACCTGAAGTCATGTCTGTCAAGCGAACAGATTCAACGACTAATTCGACAGAGAGAAAATGACAAGTTGAAACACAAAACCTATGAAAATCTTCTTATAAGAAATTTCAAACGATACCATTCAGTTCTATTCTTATCAGTTATCACATTCTACATATACCCGAAAACATATAGAGAAAAATTTTGGATTTTTTTTTTTTTTTTTTTTTTTAACGATATAGCTGCTTTTTTGTTCAGACCAAAGGGTTACCTTCAATGGAGAATTACCTCAGATTGGAAATTTGAACCTTAACTATATTGAGAAAAATTGCTACAACGCACGTAGGTTTTACTCATTCAAAGCAGATACACGTATATTTGGCATATATGAGCGAAATTAATGCAGAAGCTTCCTTGTAAAAAATTTTATAGTTTTTTTTTTTTTTTTCGTCGGTACTTACTTAAATATTTCACAATCCAAAATCTGCCACATTAAATGGTTCGTAATGATGAGTATGGTGAGGATTTGGTTTCAAGTTAATTGTATGCGGATATGGATGGGGTGGGAGTTTATCATGTCCTGTTCTTAAATTATGAATCATAACAACGTTATTTTGTTTTCAAAATGGGCTGATGAGATAAATTTATTGTTTTTAAGGTCTAGGAAAGTATTAAATTTCGTTTCAACTTCAAATAAACGTATTAACAGGTCAAAAATATATTATTACCATACAGTAACTTAAGAAATACACGGATGTAACAATTCTTGGCAATAGTTGATACACTGCATAGCAGTAGAAATTATGCATGAATACAAGAAGTTGACAATTTGGAGTACGAATGGACCTTTTTTTTTCTTAACACCTCCTCGAATTCGAAATTAAAAAAGATTTCCAAGAATCAATTGCAAGCCTGAATAATTTCAACAATTCAACATTTTTTAGTAATACCTACAGACGAAGCACGTTTCTAACGCAGACCACACGCTGAGATTTTAATTTGCATAAGTATTTTACTTGTTTTTACATCATACAACGAACTAATAAAATCACATAAAATTCAGTTTACCCAGCAGAACAGCATTCTAAAATGTTTGTATAACTTCAGAATGGACTTCAGGCTTTCAAAACTTTTTAATTAAGTAAAAACAATTTAGAGCACCTTTAGACTCCCCTGATGGCAATAAAATCACTTCCCGTAATATAACAAGCAATAAAATTATAAAAATAGTTGTTTTTTGACTTTATAAATCTGAAATAATTTAAAAAAAAAAAAAATTTCAAGACATTAAAAAAATCACATTTTTTTTACGAATTCTTCAAAACTTTTAGGCGCTTATCTATCAAATTTACTGATATAACTCTCTTCATATAGGTGCATAATTTTAGTCATCTACCACGAACATTTTTTCTGACTGTAATAAATTAATTTATTCAATATCCATGACCGAGTTTTTCGTTTACTAGAAAAACACTTCTTTTTTTTCGAGTTATTTCTACGTCACTTGAAAGAAGTTGTTTGTTTAGACGAACCACAAAGTCATACTGAATTACTGGTATAACGAGACTGGCAGTATTATCACCACAAAACATTCCCAATTGAAAATAAATACACCGAATACAAAATTATGAAAATTTCACTTCAATTTGTCGGAGGGGAAGGACGGTAACTATCAGAATTGAGATGTAAAGTTTTCGCCAGACTGCGCCACTAACGCAGTTGGTTTCGGGATAATGGACAGTTTTTCAACAGTGAAAACATACAAAATCAAAGCTATCGAAAACAATTACACAAAAACTGTAAGTGGTAGAAAGCTGAAAATTTCAGAAGACATCGACATATATTATCTGAAGATTCCCTAAAATTTTGGGTGAAATCATTCATTTATTTCTCTACATATCGTCGAAATTCTGTTCATATTCCTCAACTTTAGTGAATTCTTATCATTAAAATCACAGGATTTGAACAGAATTTCAGCAATATTTCGAGAAATAAATATGCGATTTCAGCCAAAATTTCAGGGAACCTTCAGATAACCTATGTACTGATGTCTCCTAAAAATTTCAGGTTTCTACCACTTATGTTTTTCGTGTAGTTGCTTCCGAAAGTTTTGATTGGGTATGTTCTCATTAAAAAACAGCACATAATCCCGAAATAAACATGTCTGACGAATGGGCCACCAGAGAGCGACTACTTTGACTTTAAATCCCAACACACTGAACACTAAAACGAAGAATGGTAGATAATTAGAAACTGAGATTAACAACAACAAAAAATAAAACAAAACCTGTTTAAAAACTTTATGAAATTCCAATTACAATCGTAAGCAGAAGTTGATAAAAGTTCGATTTCAAATTTATGACAATGCAGTAAAGACTAGATTAATGTTTTTCCAATCCATCATCAGAATTTTTGCTCATGAATATAAGCTTCTGAAAACATCTAATTGAACAGTTTTTGGGTTATTTGACAGTGAAGTCGTATAGAGGAAAATGCATATTTTACTAGAAGAGAAAACAAGAACAAGGGAAGAACGCGTGCGTAAATAGATCGGCTACAAGCAAATGAAATGGTTTTAAAGAAGTATGGGTGTAGGAGTGATTAACAGTATGATCACTTTAATAGAAGGAAGGGGTAGTATAATAACCAACCAAGTTAACTTTGCAACATTGCCGTCTAATAAAGTCAAAAGTAACTAATGTAAAAAGCGATAAAGTAGTTAAATCGAAGAGGAAAAAAAAAGTTAAAAAATTAAGAAAGCACAAAAGGTTAAACATTAATGAACATCTATCGGTTCATAAAACTCAAAACAAGATAACTGTTTCTCTAAAATACACAAAAAAATTTTGAAAATTTTTTGAAATTGAAATTATAATAACGTGGGTAGTAAAATCTGTAACATTGTGACAAGACACGAAGTAAAAAAATAAAAGAAATAAAAGAAGTTCTGAAGTACGACTTTAATATTTTTTATTAGGTATCACTGATAACGTCAAAATAGATTAATGATGCGAACTTCGAGAAAAAAATCTCAGTTTCGAATTTTACGTCAAGTGATATTTGATAGGAATCTACAACGTGAGGTGAAAGAGCATAGCTTCTCCGAAGTATCGTAATCAATTCTAAGAAAATCATGTACTTCGGGTCAATTATTTCTCATATAAAATGGTTGTTTCAAATTGATCAAAATAGAACATTATATTTGGGCTCGCCTTGAAATAACAGAATTTAACCTTCGCAAGTATTTTCTGAAATTCGTCGAATTAAATGCACGAACGAGGCCATTTCAAACTCGATCGAAACCCCTTTACAACGTGAACTTGTAACTTCTGCTTCTGCATGGAAGATAATTACGTGTAAGTTGCTCATTATTTTTAATCGAAAATTCTAACCAATAAAGCCAATTTATTTTTCCAGAAAACTGTTGGGAGTGGTCTCCTAAACATCATATTAAAAATTCCACGCCCCACCTTTAAGGCAAATTTTTTGAGGGTATGTTGAAGATTTTCAAAATTAGTTTTTTTTTTAAATTTTGGAAACCATAGACATATGTAAAATTTTTGCAGACTATAAATTTTTTTTACTTAATTTACTACCAATTTGATTATTAGACATTTCTTCATCGAGTCGATCATAGGTAGTCAAAAGACACCTTAGAATCAAGTACAGTTAATGAATATGTGAATTTTTTTTTAATACGATAACTGCTGTAATTTTCAGCTGATAAGACTGAAATTCAAAATGTGGATACACTCAATGTCACAAACTTACCACATCAAGTTTGGTGCAAATCAGACATATGCCCTGTACCCTACTTCTGATTTTTTTTTGATTGTTTTTTTCAACACTAAAAGAAAACGACATTCTAACAATTTGAAAAAAATCTGGTAGAGGTGGGTATTACAATGTAGAAGAACCCCATTGATTTTGGTTTTGACCATTTCATTTGTTCTGGAGTTATTAGCTATTTTGAGGGATTTAGTCTGAACAAACAATAAAAAACATTTTTCTTCAGCACATTATTGTGGAGAGCGTGATTCCGTAAATATCATATTAAAAATCTAACCCCCATCTTCGGATCTGTTTGTTAAAGAGTGACGTTAAACAGGGCGTACGTCGTGTCTTTTGTTACTTCATCTGGTGAATGACAGTCTCCGAGAGGAGGATTTAATTCGGAGCGAAAATTCTACACTTTATTGTGAATGGAAATTGAAAATAAAAAACTAATGATTTGAAACTGTCTGAAAAATTAAAAACGCTTCTTGAATGGCAAAGAATATTTATGAATCTTTTTCAAAAACCAAAATTTTTCCAAGTAAAGACTCATTGGCTTTAAATCTGTTTATTTCGGGGATAAAATACTACCCAAAATTATCAGAAAAAGTTATCATTTTCAACATTTCGATTATGCCAATAAACACTTGAGCCAAAAATTAACAAATGCGCCGAGATACAAACATTTGAATATCACGTACACTCTTTGACTATACAGTACTGCATCAGTAAAGAAAAATGATTTCTGGTTAGACATTCCGGCGTTAAATAGACAACCAGAGTATACCTTTTGACATATTTTGCTTTGAGTTTACCTATGCTATCCTTGTGATTTTAAGGGATGTCTTTATCAGATGTATTCTAAATTGGTGAATTCAAACAAAACTTCGAAAGTACACAGAAGGTACATTAGGGTTGCCTACTTTTACGCCGACATGACTAGACATCAAAAAGTACATTTGCCTTATGGAACTTTACTGGTCCAGTACTAAACAGTCAAAGCGTACAATATATTAATTTCTGACACTACTCCCACAGTATGATCTCCAGAAAAATTTACTCTTTAAGCAAATTATTTCGGTTCATGTATATGTCTCATTTATTAATTTATTTATTTATCTACTTATGTAGAAAGCAGTCTGAAAAAATTGCATGGGTCGTCGGAAAATATACAAGACACTGGTCGCAAGGCATAAGAGAAAAAAAAAGGAAAAAATAAAATAAACGGGTAAAACATCGATTTTTAATTTTTGTAATTCATAAAAGGAGAAACGATATCGTAGAAATTTTAGGGAACATTTGAGAGAATGACTTCATAGTTTTGAACTTTGAAATTGTAGGTGCATTTTAAGGGGCTAATAACGCCATAATTCTAACTTTGTTCTATAAAAGGAAAAAAGAGACAAAAATGAGAAAAGTAAACTGAAAAATGATTATGAAAAAAATATTTGATCGGCGTTTTTTTCCCTTTTTAAAAATTTTTGTTATCAAAGATATTGATTGATCGATATATTTGTCAAATATCTATAACTTATGATCGTTTTGAAGAAATATTCATTCATGCATAGATTCACTCAGGCAGGTGTAGAATCTGCAGATTCTGTAAATTATTCTAAAAAATTTACCGAAACATGTACAGAATGTTGTTCGCACAAGTTTCTATAAATCATAGAATTCCAAAATCTGCAAATAAACTTACAGTTGATCGGAGGTTACGGTAAATTTCACTGCAACATACAGAAAGAGATTGATAGAGCATTTTCAAGTTTTTTCTTTCTAATGGTTATGTTTTTTGAGGCGCTAAATTCGAAGTCGGAGTCAATTTCTCCATTCAATCCATTCTACAAGCCTCAGGGACTTAAAAAAGGGAGGAATAAATTTCAACTTACCAAATTTTATCGTGTAATACATGCATACATATGGTTCTTGTGACATTGAATTCAATTTTTTTCATTTTACTCATTCTATTTTTCCATTTCATATTTAATTGTTCATTTTCATCATCAACTTCCTTCAAAAAATTCTACATTTTATACGGAAAAACTGTGGGAAGTATTTCACAGACGAAGGAGTAGATACAAAAATACAGAAGCAGAAAAATCTGTATCCTCTACTGACTGTACCTACCGAAACAAACCTTATTTTGAATTGTCGATTGTCGAACCAATTTAGTCAATGAAAAAACATTATTTTTGTGAATTTTTACAGAATACAAGACCTGAGGCACCGCTTCGTGGCGCTTTGGCTTATTCCCACCCTGGATTTTTGCTGGCATATAGGTAACTGTGGAATTCGTTGTTTTGGCAAAAGCATAGAAAATTTTTTTTTGTGTTTGTGTGTGGGTTGTGGCGCATGCGCATCAAGTATAAGGGAAATAATGGAAAAATAATTTAGATAAATAATTTTGACTGGGTTGTACCTTTATTGTAGTGAGAGTGGAGACTGCTGATAATCAAAATTATTAAATTAGGCGAATTTTGTGTTCGCAAGTATGATCTTAGTAACACTAATGTTGTAAAAGGCAGTTTGAATATTTCTTTACGGAATTTTTCTGAGAAAATTACAAAAAGCCTTTTAAAAAAATATTAAATATGTAATATAAAATGATTTGAATATTATTTTTTTAAATTATAAACTAGACGGTGAAAAAATTTTAAATTATGGATGAATTGGCAAAATAGGTCTAATACCAAAGTCATGCTGCGCTAGTTTGTTTTTTCCTTGAGCTTCATCAAATCAAGGCTTTACTAACCGTGAACTGGAAAGTTCCAGGTCAAGTGTATTAAGTGTATTTTGCGAGGAACCTAAAATAGTAGTTTCGAATTTCAACAATTTTCATAATTTAAAATTAAATCGAAGAACCAATAAAATATCGAGGAGATTCCAAGGGGAAATTTCCAAGAATTTTTTTTCACATTACGAATCGTCTTTCCGTTGACGTCAGTACTAACTGCATGGAGGAAATGAAGGCAGGCACCTTCCTCGGAATATGTTTAAACCAGTTTCACTTTTCATATAAACAAAATGAGATGATAACATTGAAACTGTGAATAAAATCGTAAAAATATTTGATAAGAAAATTAATTATATAACGCCGTCTTCGTCACCCACCCACATAACATGAACTAACGACCAGGAAATCTGAGAAAAAATAATGGAGTTTGAATTGCCTAAAAATATTAAACTAATTATGAAAGAGGTTAAAATTTCTCGTCATTCGCGCTTGAAAATGTACTCAACAAAATTTAGCACATAAATCAACAGAAGCAAAATTCGTCAATAACGTGAAATGTTTCTTTGAAATCGATAGATAAAAGCTACGACTAATTACAGAACTAATTCTTCTCAAGCGATTATAGAATTTCGGGGTTCACGTTACCACCCAGGAAGAAAATAAAAATAGCAACATTGTAAGACAGAAGAGAAAGACCGAATGTGATGATTTTGGTTATAAGCCAGAATTTCGACACATGGAGGGAAGAAAACTATTATTAATCAAATTGGAGAAATACTTTCCAATTTGAAAAAGAGAACAGTTAATACAACTGAATAGGTCTACATGCGGGCAGTAGCAAAAGAAAACGTTCACTTGATAGTTGATCGCCTTCATTAATTAAGTGGACAAGGTCGAATCAGTGAGTACTACAGTAGGCCTAAATCGTATTTCCTGAAAGAGAAAGCGCGAAGAAAGTAGTTAAAGTAAATAAGTATTTGTTTTGGCAGGTGAAAAATAAATTTTATGAATATAAAA
The DNA here is from genome assembly GCA_011428145.1 of Ericerus pela. Lineage (NCBI taxonomy): Eukaryota > Metazoa > Arthropoda > Insecta > Hemiptera > Coccidae > Ericerus > Ericerus pela. Next base: position 129,374 of record WOFM01000119.1, read on the forward strand.
ATAAATACTCGTTTTAGACGCGATAGGTTCAAAAGTAGCAAGTTTTTCAAGCGTAGACTATTCAAACAGAAAGAAATGAGCGAGGGAATACAGCGAAATGTATACTGGAAACGTGAAATAGAGATTAAATGCATAAATAGCGAGACAGAAATAGTAAAATGTCAAAGATATATCCATGGTAGAATATTATACGGACAGCAGCTGCATTAATATTGAAATTTTGTTAAGTTCTATTCAACCGAGCGAAAGTGCTAAACGATTTTCCTCAAGCAGCTAAATTCATTACAGTAGTTGTAGGCTGCTATTCGCCCTGGAATTCCTACCTATGCTCATCTCGTAAAAGTATTAGAACAGTACGTGGGCAATGAGTATGTAGTGAGCAATGACGTACGTATACTGGCATAGACACTAGTGATGACAAAATATTCAGCTCTTTTCAGGTCGCCAAAGGCCCTACTCATAAATAAGTAATATATATACTCCGCATGTAGATGGGAAACTTGTCACTTATTTACATTACCTACCTACCCGTTTTATCGGCTGTGATCCGATATTAGAGATCGTGCCAGCCACAAGAAAGCTTGTGGAGCTAGCGTCGCATATAATTTAAAAAATTTCTCATCCTAGACGAGATTCGAACAAGCATCACTCGATTATTCGTCCAAGTTCTTGAGAAGCATACATGACAATTAATAGTGATATACCGTAAGTGATGTTCGAATCTATTTTAAATATTCATGATTACATACAGCGCTAAAAAATGTGTCGCGACTGGCCTTATAACTGAAAATGGGACGCAGAAAAAACGGCCAACTGAACACCTCATGGCTCTCCTTCTCCAGAAGTACGAATTACAACATCCCAACCCAGTAGACAGACCCCAAGGTACAGGAGGACGGGTATGGCCGGGAAGCTCACGCTAGGCAGTCTTCAAAATTACTGTAGGTCGGCCTACATCGATATAAATAAAAATACAACTCACGTGAAAAATGAAGTCAATGGTTCCACTGACTTTTCAACAATTTAAATTAGACTACAATTAGCCGATTTATTGTCGGACAAAAGCAAAATTGTTTTTTCTGTTGCATTCGAAGATGGTCAAGACCTCGATTTCTTAACATATTCGACATTGCACTCAAGTGATTGGCAAATTCCAATTCAAAAACCATTGACGTCACCAAAAACCAACTGCGCGTGGAAAGAGGAAAGCGGATGGACAGCAAAATTTGTTTGGCACAATGACGTAGATTAAAAAATAAATGAGAAGTGATTGTATGTCCATGACAAAACGATTTCAACATCTGCCATCGTGGTTCAGTGGTTAAGTTAGGGATGGCAACTGGAGTCGTAAGTTCAAAACTACAGTCAGACAATTATTTTTTGAATTTTTTTTTAGTCTACATTAGTATTTTCGCGTATTGGAATGCTGGGTGGGGTCTTTTTTAGTTTTTTAAAATTTTTCGTCATACTTATGATTAAAAAAAATAAAATAAAATGTCACAGCCAATCCATGACGTCGTTGTGCCACACGAATTTTGCTGTATATCTGCATCCCTGCGGGAAGTTGGCTAACCTGTAACAATTTTATTGACTTCTAATGCGAGGGAGTTACGTTAAGGCTCTTCAATAGCAAATATGCGCATGAGGGTGATAAGAGATGAGCCGCCATCTTGTGTTATTCGTTTTTGAATGAATTTTACATTGTTTATTATTAGTATATATATAATAACACAAAATGGGTCTTTATCTCTTATCACACTCATGCGCATACCTGCTAGTAAAGAGTCTTACGCCTCTTCAGCCAGAGCAATAGTCCATATAGCAGATCGGCGGTAGATCTGCCAATCTGACACATCCACACCAACATAGGATCAAAATGCCTGATAGATCAGTGTGTTGATAGGTAGTGAGTATTGATAACACGATATCTAGGCGTGGTTAGTATTAGAGGATGAGACACTTTTTTATGTTTAATAGTTTCTCATCTGATAGCTGTAACTATTGCGCGTCCTTTTATAAGGTTTTAATAATAATTACAGGACAAAGCACAACTGATCGAGATAAAGGCATCAACTCCAAATACATAGGTATGTACAAGATACACTCATGAAATCTAGTTTAAAAATGTTTAAAGTATTTATTTAACGGATATCATAACACTGCATGCTGTCACGCTACTGTGACGTTCGGGAGAGGGGCATAGAAAGTCCATAGTTTGGTTCACTAAAATTCACGATGCTACTGATTTTGACGGAGCGTTTCCATAAACAAAATCCGTATACAAAGGATATGATACAGGTTGATGCATTACAAAGAAGGTTGGTGGAGGTAATGACCTAAGATCATCGAATCCAACCGCACGTTGCGGGAGAACAGGGTCACTCGACTGCAGTGTGTTTCAATATTTGCAATTTTTTTGTTTGTTTTTTTTTCGGTCTCAACATTGTAGGTTGGTATCTTAAAAATTCTTCAGTCTCGCTACGGTTAAAATGAGGAGTCGATCCCTCATAGAAAACGCACGAAAGACACCAACATTCATTTGAATCTAGTTCTTGACATTAGAATTCATATTCGAAAAAAAAACTAAAAAAAAAAAACTGAGTCATCTGAATTTTTTACATAAAGTTCAACTCACTTGCGAGCAATAAACCAAAAAATACCGACGTCTGTTCATTTCGCTGATACTTTGCAAGTCAGTAAATGAAAAACGTAATCGTTCGAATCACGCAACCGATCAATCACTGCCCCTTCAACCACTCGTTTATCTTTTCCATTCCTTTTCCATGCTATAACCATTTAGCATAATGATAAGGTGGAAAGTGGCCGTGTAAAATGACTAGCTGATGAAGCTTGAAATCGGCCAAAAAGATAGTATGTTAATTGGGGGTGGAAGGAAGGCTGTGGAAAACCGAAAATTTTGCAAACCACAAATTTTACAACGCATAGTAAAAATTTTAAGTCGAGCTACCTATCAATTTTCTGTAGGACGACGTCAACATGAATTATCTGTTTTTGCCAACGGGATAGTTTTTCTCACAACCATTTAGAATCTTTTCCCAACATAAATAGATGCGAGTAGGGAATTCGAATCACCCATGTATTTGAGTTCGGTTGGAGCTCGGGCCTTCGGCATTTTATTACTTGAACAGAGCAAGTAATAAAGCATCGAGAAATCAGATCAAAAGATACCAACAGTCTCCAGAGTTTCTTCACAGTCTTTCTAACTCATTCGAAAATATTCTTCGCCTTAGGAAAATGTAATCATATTTATCATACTTTCAACGAGAATAATTCGAAGAAAACAAACTGATAGTGAAAATCATACAACCATTCGTTTATTATGGTACAGAGACAGTACTAATAAAGAACAGAATTCAAAATATATTTTTATGAAAACTTAGATAGACACACAATTTAGAGGAAAACGTCTTCAGGATGGTCTCCGATTTCACGATGATTTTTAGACGAAATAACCTGAATAGCGAGACCATATAGTACCCACTGCAACGAAATTTACGATAAAATACATAGTAAAACCCTAACAGCCCGACACACTACAATTAATAGAATGAATGCATTAATCCAATCCTATTCTGCCCTATACTATTCCTACTGAAATATAGAGCATCCGCTAGACTACGCTAGTAACAGTGTTGATTTCGCGATTATGAGCTGCCTAAAGCATTGAGAACAAATACAACTGAAGTTATCGAAAGCAATTGCGAGAGAACTGTTAGTGTTGAAAATCCAAAATTTCGGTGAGACATATAGGTATGGTAGATAAAAATTCTTAGAAGATTTGACAGAAATCGTACCTTAATTTCTTGAGAAATTTCTGAAATTCAGTCCGTATTAGCTGATTCAAATGATATGAATCCGAACAAGCTGGGTAATTTTAGCTATATATCTCGACAAACATCGAAAAGTTTCGACAGTGACCGGTCTTCATTACTTTATACAAAAAAAGCTTAACAAGTCATTTGGTACCGTTACGTTACGGGTAAATTTAAAAAAAAAAAAAAATAGGTCAAATATTACAAGTTTGATTAAATTATCATGCAAACTATCGAAAAAAAAAAATTATAAAATAAAATTAGATATCAATGATGATTGAGTGATAAACAAGATTTCACAAAAAATTATCTAGATCATAATCAAAGATATTAGGTTGCCTTTGATCTAAAGATCCGATCATTCCACAAATTTCAATTTCCTAATGTTTTACCTCAAAGTACGAAGAAATTTGATATTTTTTTGTATTTCAACATTTCGAAGTTATTTTAGATGTTTTTAGACGAGATGAGAACCAAAAAAAAGAAATATTGACAAACTTACACAATGAAATTTACAATTTATTATCATTTTTAAGTTTTTAAAATTAAAACTAAAGTAAAAGGGTTCTCATCCTTTTTTTAAGGCGAACCTCTTATTTTCTTCGAAAAACTTTACGTACTATTCAATATTTTACAGACTATTTTTTTATTTTTATACTCGTAAGAATCAGGTACCTATATCTACATTAGGAATTATTAAGTACTGAAAAACCGTTAAAAAATTTCTCTCTCACTTTGACTCGAGGTAACACAGATTGAGAACCTCTGCTATAGTACTATAGTAAAAAAAAAGGCGAGAATCAAAACGTGAAATAATCTTAATATTTTTTTATAAAATTAAAATTTTAGATCAGAGATCTAGATCATGCCCATATCTGACTATGAGTGTATGTATGTATGTATGTATGTATGTATGTATGTATATATGTATGTATGTATGTATGTATGTATGTATGTATGTATGTATGTATGTATGTGTGTATGTGTGTATGTATGTATGTATGTATGTATGTATGTATGTATGTATGTATGTATGTATGTATGTATGTATGTATGTATGTATGTATGTATGTATGTATGTATGTATGTATGTATGTATGTGGGTATGTATGTTTGTATCCTAATGCGTTCTAGATAAATAAACCAACATGCTCTGAACTTCACAGGATGGAGGTTTTCGAATGCGAGAAAACAATCTGAATAGATCTCAAGTTTGAGAAAATTTGGTGAGCAGAAATATGAGCATCTCAATCCATCCATCAGCAGAAAGTGATATCTGTGATAACAGCTAATGATGAAAGATTCGTCTGGAACGACGCTTTTTTTTAAACCTGCAATTTGCCTATCATCAAATTTTGGGATAAACGCTAAGCACAACGGATATGAAATTTCTCATATTTAATCTTGAATCATAGTTGAAAATTTAATATCGGCATCCATTACTGAATTTTATCACTGAATTTCGAATTTGGATATTGAATTTAAAATAGGGTTTTTATTTTTTAGCGTACAACTACAAATCCGAGCAAAGCTCGGTGAACCAGGTACTGTTTGAGAATACGTCAAAACTCGGATTGTTTATGCGTAATTATGGTAACTATTATACAATTAAATTGAGTGAAGTTAAAGACACTCCAAATTTTGATCGATCATTTCAACAATCGTTAGAATTCATGTAACTAATTTCAAACAAACACTTTCCTCCAAAATTCTTATTCAGAAATATTAAAAATTATTATTATTAAAAAAAAAGAAAAAAAAACTTTGGAAAGAAATTTTTACAGAAATTACACGAATTTGTGCACGTTGAAAAATAGCTATTTATATGTTTACCTTACGAAAAAACCCAATAAAATTGAGTTGATCACGAAATGAGCAAAACTGATCATGCGTAAACACACTTCAGCTGACAATTGCGAATAAAATTCGTTTCTTCAGTAGAAATTATAGCTCAAGCATATAATTTTCGCATGGAATCCGCGAGAATTCGATACGTAGCAAAATACTGAGACTGACTATTTTTTGAAAATTAACGTCAACCAAAAATAATGGAAGAAACAAAGACCAAAACAGAAGGAAAAAACCACATCGAGTAACGAAAAAGAAAAGAAACGAAAAAAAAAAAACAACTACCATATTTATTCCAGGAGTTTTCAACTACGAGTAACAAAATTTAAAAAAAATAAAACAAAACCAGATTAAAAAAAGTTGATTAAATATTCTAAATTTAAAATTTTTGTACAAATGCACAATGAAGAAAGGGTAAAGACCAGTAAATTTTGGTTTTATTACGCCATGATTTCAATAATATCCGCTTCGTCGTAGTAAATACGAACACTCGCAGACATTTGAGATTCGATTTTTTCTTCTTTTAGATTGGATTGGACACGAAACAAAAAATACAAAAACATAAACTTGTGCTCTTTAATAAGCGACGACGAGTCGAAGTTGAATAATTTTCGATGGTCATACCCACTCCTTCGTTTCCGTAAAGATTATGTCTAGCACAAAGTGGATTGTATAAAATATTTATGTAATTGAAATTATTAAGACCCTCCATCAGTAATAGTATCTGCTGCAAAAATTTTCGGTAATTTAAAATTCAACTATGGACGATTAAACCTTAAATTTTAATTTTTTTTAATGAAAGAAACATTACTTAAATAAATGCATTGAATAAAAAATTAGGGAATCTTCATGAAACTTATATCAGTGGCCTTGAATAGAACAATAATAGATGTAAATTTATGTACATGCAACCGAAAACAAATTTAATGGTCGATTGGAATGATAACTTCAGCAGGATATAAGAATCCTTGGAAAAGAACAAGAATACCTAGATTTTCATTTAGTAGTAATTTACGATTCTCAAAGTCACCAGGAGGCCATTACTGAAATTTAGTAAATGATGGGGAGTGCGATGGAAATCTGAATGATTAGGTATGTTCGACACGACAAAAAAGTGCTACATTTGAAAGTTTTAGTTCAGAAAAAGTTCTTAAAAAAGTTAGCTCACAGCTCTAATCCACAGTTTTAGTTCAGAGTCAGTTTTATGAAATGAAAAAACTCAAATACAACAACTTTTTTGGTAAGAAGTACATGATTGAGGTGGAAATACGTGTTCACGCTTTCAGAAAATAACATCGCATCAGAACCTACTCGCAGAGTCGCATCAGCAAATTGGGAACTTTTTGATAAAAACTCGGCGCTTCGCGCCTCGGCGGGGGCTTCGCCCCCTGCACCCCCCGGATGGATCCGCTTAAAGCCTGACGGCTAAAATTGGAAAACATGGAACATGCTTTAGCCACCCATCCTTGTTAACCAATCCTAATGTAAAGAACGTTTTCACCTCACTAGGTTTTTCCCAAGAAATGCGATAATACACAGAGTACATTTGCGTAACGTATTTTCGTGACATATTTCGTGACATGTTTTGGAACGTTTTTTCGGTGAAGAATCAGGGCTAAAGCATGTTCCATGCTAAAAAGTTTTATCGGGTGCTACCCTGAAAATCGAACATCCTCTTCCGGTAACTAGTGCCACACTTTTCCAAACTGCCGAGTCTGTTTTGAAAAAGTCGCATTTTTTGCAACATCAAATACACCTATTGTGGTTCACAAATGTGTCAGAAAACGAGTTATTCGATTGGCGTTTTGAATTCAGAAAAAATATTCGCGAGAGAAATTTTTAGTATCGAAGGTCGATTAAAATTAAAATCAATATGTTACGTATCACGTCCGAAATTGTATCTTCCTAGGATAATGGTACAGCAATTTTGGTACAATCTTACGATGGTACAAGGCATTCAGTACCAAGTCCGACATTTTGGACTTGGGACTGTAAAATTTACACCATCTTAGGAGAGCCCAAATGATTTCAACAACTTTGTACAAGACTAGTTACACCTAGTTTAACATGATCATTTTTACGTTTATCTAACTTTTTTTTTTAACTTGGATTTTCCACAAGCGCATTCGATCCCGTAATCCGGTTTCATAATTCAGCAGCATAAATTTTAAACCTCAAAGTTTAAATAAAATAAATTGTTAACTCATTAGTCATCACCATGATCAATCATAAATGTACGGGATATCCCAATTTCTAAATGTATTATATTTAAAAAACTAGTGAGAAAACCAGAAATTTCAGCACTTTTTGATTACCTACACGTTATTCTTTGGTATTCTATTTGGAAAAACACAAGAGTCGATTTGAAACGAAGATGAAGAACTTTCCTATTGCATAACAATGCTTCCACCCAGGTAGCCACTTCTTTGTCACTTTCTCGAACAAAAGCAGGTTGTAACGTTAGATCAAAATCTTTAAAATCTCTGCAAGTCGGCTAAGTCCACTAGCGCAATCGGCAAACAGGAACCACTGACGTCATCGGTTCTATGAGAGGATTATATACGAATATGCGTATGTATATGTATGAAATCTTTACGCGTCACGCGGGTTGTATTTTCTGGTGTTCATCGAACTTGGCTAACCTGTAGGTATTTTGAAGACTTTGACGTTAGATCACAACCCATACTCGCCAGGTTTGTCCACACAAGACTATTTTTCAGTCGCTAAGCTCGATTTAAAAATGAAAAGAGCTGGTTCGACTCAACTTCCACAATTGGAAAACCTGTGGAGGGGCGAGTTCTGTACAAACTGACTGAGAGCCAATTTTCTAAGCGCTGTCTAGGAAAATATATTTTTTGAATCGTTAAGTTCCATTATGGAGGTCAATTTTCGCCAGCAGACATCGCTTATCAAGAGAAAAATAAATTTCACCTCGTAATAGGGGGAATACGAACAGACAATATTTCGATCTGATGCTTACAAAAAAAATAAAAAAATATGAAATAAAAAAAAAACAACAAAAAACCAAAAAACCCCAAAAAACCACGAACTTACGGAAAATTCTCTCAATTTTTACCCTGTTTACTTGTTTCGTTTTCCGCCTCATTTTTCCATCACACGAATGATCGATACAAGTTTCATCAAAAACGACACCAAACGGAGACAAAGTTATAAGAAAGAACATGCATAAACAAGCACACGACACACACGCACACGTTAAGAGAGCCATCATAAAATTTTAATGCTGTGTCGTCCCAATTGGGCTACCTACCTGTAACTTGTAACCAACAATTTTTCATCACATGTTCAATATCCGTTTTTATTCCTTTTTTTTTTTTTTTTTAATGACGCTGTTATTGGTGTTTTGTTTTACCAATATTTTTCGCTATCGTTTTTCACCAAATTAGCCGGGCACAAAAAAATAAAATGCACACGCGCACGATAACCGCACCACAAAAAATACAGATTAGATAGCCAAAATCCACGAAAACCGCACTTTATATAAATGTATATTTGGTTCGTATTAGTAAAACTATTTTTTTTAATCTGTATATGTATAATAATAATAATTTTTCTTTTGATCAATTTTTCTTCGTCTCTTCCAAAAAAACAAAAAAGAACAGCGGAAATATTAAAAATTGAAATTGCCGAAAAAAAAAAAAACACTTAGAAAGTAAGGCACACACACACACACACGCACAAAATACACCGACAAAAAAAAAAGAAGGAAAAATGTGGTTGAAGAAAAAAATAAAAAAATTATTATGTAAATTTTTCCATCACTAGACACGCGAGCACACGACACGAACGCGTTATCATCGACGTCGCCACACTACCGTCCTCTCCATTTGGTATCGCAGCACTAACTACACACAAACTACATGACGACTACACGACGATCGATGGACAAAAATATTTTACTTCGAACGCACCAACCACCGAAACTTGAACCGCATACATACACATACACACACACACTAGTGGCCGGGGGGAGGGGCAGAAAAAGAGACAACTTTAGGGAGCAAGAGCAAGAATGAAAGAGACGGAAAGCGAGAGCGAGAGAAAAAAAGCCAAAGAAAGCACAGAGTGAGACAGAAAAAGAGCAAGGGAGAAAAAAAATTTAGCACCCTTATTTTTCCTTTTTTTCTTAATTTTTTTTTTTTTTTTTTTTACCGGATGCATACACGCACGCATACGTACGTACGTACAGTAAATTTTTTAAACGCGGCACAACAGACAGAGGAAAAAGTGAAAGTTAATTCAAAGTACAGACTAGAAGACGCCTTTTCTCCCCCAACACCATTGGTGGGTGCGAGAAAGACTTGGTGCGTTGTAACTACGTTACGTACGTACGTGCGCCTTATCAGCTCATATTTATAACTTTTTTTTTTTTTTCCAATTTGCCCAAATTAATATATTTTTTTAGCGAGTTTTCACGACCCGAAAAACTTAACAATTTAAAATTAACCAAGTGGGCGGATTCGGGGGGAGCGCTACAGTTGCGCGCACACCTCTCGGGGAGTGAGCCAGTTCCGCGCCAAGTCTATTTTATAAATCATACAGTTCCGCCCATTTTTCATAACCCAAGGAAACTTTTGGCACCATTTTTGAAAATTCATAATAGGTATTTGTTTGTATATGTAGGTAGGTAGGTAGGTAGATAGGTAATTAGGTAGGTAGGTAGGTAGATAGGTAGGTACGTAGGTACGTAGGTACGTAGGTACGTATGTATGTATGTACGTATGTACGTATGTACGTATGTACGTATGTATGTATATACAATTCTTATTAAAATGGTACAGGATGACATTTTTGTTCCATAGTCACGAAATTTCGATAGAACACTAGTACTAAGTCAAGAACAAGACCATTCAAATTTAGTACTGATTGGTTTTACAGTACGTCAGGTATGGGCGATTATGTTACATTTTTAACAGCATAATGGTTCTAAAATGAATAATTTCAAGAAATAGTCACAAAATTTGAAACACAAATTGATTCAAGACTATTCTAACATACTATAAAACATTGTTGCGATTGACTTTATGGTTTATGCCTATGGGCTGTAGGGGAGGCTAATTTTTTATGTGGAACTCAACAAAAGATGCAATTTTTGTTCAATAGTCACAAAATTTAATGAAAACATTACCTTTAACATAAGGACTAAACCTACCAATTTTGATTTCAATTGGTCAGTTGGTTCACAAGTATTAGATATTTAGTAAGATTTTCTCTTTTTTCCCTGATAATCGCCTTGAAAAATAAATTTTAATCTTAACGATGAAGACAATACACCACGCAGAACTGATACATTAGAATGCGCGGAACTACTTTATGAAATAAGGGATGTTTTGACTTCTTGCGAGGAACTATTATCCGCCCAATTTAGGGGTGGAAGTCTGATAAATTTTCCATTTCACGTTGAAATGAACAACCGATTGATTTCTCTTGAATAATACACAGTTATACTACATGTCAAAAGTCTAAAATCATTAAAAATTGGTTAGAACTAGTTCAGGCAAAGCCGTTTCGACCAGTAATACTAGAGCGCTGATAACAGATGATGACATACCAATTTTGATCCACAAAAAAAAGTAAAGAAACAGGTTCGTAATGGGGAACTAGTTTTATTTCTTCATCATTCAGTGGATTCAACCTGATATGAAAATGGAAAATTTTTAGGTAAAATTGTTAGAGTGAATGACAGAAAAACATTTCTCAATTCAAATTAGTTGATAGCAACAAGTATTAATATCAATAAGTATAGAAAAAAATAATTTCTAAAAATACACTTTTATTAAGAGTAAAACTTTGATCATAAAGTATATGGACTAGCTAACTGATGAAAAAATGTCCGTTACACTGCAGGTATGTGGTAAAGAAAAAGAAATCAGAGGATGTCACATTTTGTAATAAATTCAACAATTTCCCAGTGCAGTTTGTGAATTTAGCACAGTTTATATAATTATAGTAATAATTATGTGTCAAATTGTTTTATTTAATTATAAAATTTATTATTTTATGTATTGTGGGAAATCACTTGTATGAGGTTTAGGGGCTTGGACCCCAACAACAGTCGCCATCACAATGCAGGCCAATATTTGTCTCTATGATGTTAAACAAATAGCTGCACGATGTACATTCGATCGTAATTACTTGCACATACATGCAAGTAATGTACGAGTACCAAACTGTGACTAATCTTGACAAAACAATGATGTCACAATTCCATACACAAACCGGCCCATCATCTCTTATCACTATAAGAAATGACACAACTGGGCCGCTCACACAAACATACGTATTCACTACGTATGTGGGTCAATGAGTGTGTAATTAAGGCCATATATAAACTGTCCAAACTATCTCTAAAATTGCCAGTGTTTTCAGGTTTTGGCTTACCCATATGTTTAATATGAAGTGGCAGAAGACGCAAAATCGGCAAAATCTGTTGATTACCTTGTGGTAAGAATATCTTTTTATGACAAGGTATTTCACATGTATATTTATAATAAAAAGATTTTATTTGATATTTGTATTGTATGAATTTATATTCTCATCCTTACAGCACCTTAGTAATACTATCTTCCTTTAATTCAAGGGAGTAAGTAGGTCTATCATAAAGGGTGGAGTTCACCCATTTTCCTGGTTTCTTCTAACCCTCTTCAATTAAAATATCACCAAAACAAAAAAAAACATGATGTTTTTAAGTCAAGACTTTTTTTATCAGACACGGCCAACAAAATTGACAAATACAACACATTTTGTATTTAAAGGCTGCGTTGGCTCTGCAGGTTTGGTACTTTTTCACATTAATTTTCGGCAAGTATCGGAACTGCCGATTGTAGGATATAAAATTTTTTAACCAATTTTATTTTCTTATTTCTAGTTTGAACTAATTTCGTATTTTAACTGATTGTAACATACATATTATACATTACATAGTATAGTACAACCATATACATCATAAACGAAGAAAATGAGATCACGACTACGTTTGTCTTTAGGATATTTCAAATAAAAATAAATAAATAAATAAAAATTAAATTTGGCGTAAATTGGGATACGAGAGTCGAACACAAATGGTGACGAAATCACATTCACCTAAAACTCTGCTCTCAAGGCTCCTCTGTCCAAAAACTCAATCATTCAAAATGAAAACAACACGAGATCATGTATCGAATCTCATAACCTCGTTATTTACCAAACACTTTTAGACAAATTAGATCACAGTGGATTTCTTTTTTTTAACATACAACTAAATATAAGCGATAACTGGACTATACCTACTGCATGCGTATTTATGAATGTATGAATATTTCTATTCAACACGGTAGAGACTGTAATTTTCGGCAGATAAAGACGAAATTGATCACAAATATTTGCCTTAAATTATCACTTATCACAAGGACAGGTAAGTTTGAATGTGGTAGCGATTGGTTGTACAGTCTGCATGAGACATACAAATTAGTATTATCTGTTTCAACCATTTCAGATTAACAAGACAGAAGCAGTTATTTTTATCCGATAGTACGAAATTCAATACAATTATTATCATTTAGTTGTATATTGCAGTATTGCATTCAGTGCAATAGTGGGAGCTGTGGGCAGGGCAAGACCTATGGAAAAGAATGGATCCTTCTGGGAATTAGCCGCTTTCCAAACTCTTATTTTTCTCACTTCCTAATTTATTTTTTTTCTCACACCTTAATTTTTTTTTCTCACAGCTTAACTTCTTTTTCCCACTCCTTAAGCTTCAGGCAGCCACAAAATGCCAAGTTAATAAAGATGAATTCATTTTTGAATTTTATGATTTTTTTTTTATAGTGTTAGATAATGCTTCATTTTTTTCATAAATCAAGTTATATACCAACGAGATAACTACAATGTTCAAAATGCAACCCAAGACATCCTTTGATGATTCCGGAATTTCAGGTTTTTGATCGCATCCAATTCCTAAAATTCGCGTATTTTTGGCTCCGTTTCATCGCACAGACTAGATTTTCAAGCCAGTTTGGTCATTATTTTAGTGTCAAGTATGTGAAATGAATTCATCTGCATTCACTTACTTGGCATTTTGTGGCTGCTAAGAGCTTAATTACTTTTTCTCACTGCTTAATTATTTTTTTACATTCTAGTACTCGCAACTTTTTGGTATTAAAATGAGAAGCAATTAATCAGGTAACATTCTGTATTGCACTAATCAATAGAATGCACAAGCTCGACTATATTGTTAAGAATAAAGATAAAACGGTGGCAACTCACGAGTCAGTGTTACCTGGTTCGTCTACAAAATACGGATTTATTAGGGATACAACACTTTTTCTCGAAGTGTTTGCCTAGAATCATAATTTCACTTGCCCCAATCTTTGACTATACAGAATTAACATGGACTGCTATTTGATTGAAAAATACGTACAAAATTTAATTATCAATCGCCAAGACATAGGAGGAAAAAGTTAGTCGGGTTGGGTTGATAATGATTTTAAACTTGAAAAGAGTTAAACTTGACAACTGATTATTAACATATTAGAATATTAATTATTTATTATGCACCATGCGCAGTTTACTCCTTTAATTCATCCATTAAATTATAAGATATAATTCAAAACTTTCTCGTTAATAAAAATTTAAAAATATAATTAATTCAGTTCAACCTCAAATTTCAGCAATATTTTACTGTTTTACGAATCCTTATCATACCCAACCCGACTAACTTCATCTTACATCTTCTAACGTCATTCTTATCACAAATAGCAGTCCATGTTAATTCTGTATAGTCAAAGGCCCCAATTAAAGTACCTACGCTTATGCTTGTACAGTAAAAAAAAAAAAAAAATCAATATTCTTATCTCATTCCATTCAGTCTCCATGGTATGTTAAATATATTTAAACGTATTGTGTCGCCAGTTGGGCAGTATTTTTCCCGATTGTGTGGAACATAAAAATATACGAACATATTTTTTAAATATACCTACACACGCATTTTCTAATAAAGATAATTGCATTACCGTTAGAAGAGGGAGTAGGCTACCTTCAGTACTGCCATCTATAAATATATATGCAAAAATGAAAAACGACGCTGGAAAAGCGGAATGGTGAAAAAATGGGGGAAAAAAGTATGAAGAAAAAAAGTATTATATCTACACGTAATTTCTATTAGGGGCGAATAAGCAGTATACTACATGTACATAATTTCAACACCACATAGGTCGTCGCATAACTTTTGCGGGTTAATGTACAGCATGTATCAATATTCAACCGAGGTTTAAAAAAAAAAAAATGTTGATTCCAGAAATGAGGCAAAAACCCGACGAAAATTTGTGGGAGAGAAAAAAAACTCGAGTCTTTCAGAGAGAGCCTGCTCAGCAACTCGGCCAAGAACTCAAATTTGAGAAGAGAAGCAGTCGCAGAGAGGAAACAATAGGGGGTATGAACGAGAAAAAGAATAAACGTCAGAAATAAAATTTGAGAAAGACGGCCACGGGAAAAGACGAAGAAAAGGAAGATGAGTAAAAAGTATAGGAATAACGTTCACAGAGGCAACTTTCACACGCACACGAACGTACACACACGCGACGAAGGCTGGGCTGGCTGGCTGGTTGAAGAGTGACTTACTCGTATTCAATGGCGGGTGAGTGGAGAGCTCAAGAGGGAGCGGGGTATAAGGGGGCTAGAATAGAAACGGTAAAATAGTTCGAGCCGGAGCGGTGTGAGGAGGAGAGACCTTGTACAGCACCGGCCGGTAAAGCTTCGATGCCGAAGGAAGTGGTGCGCTTTTCACCGGCGCTGCTACTGCTGCTGCTGTTGACGCTGTCGCTACGCGAACAAAAAGAAGCAAAAAAAAAATGGATGCCGGGTGAATGGACAGTGAGGTTTGGGGCGGGGGAGGAGTGAAAGAAAAACTGCCGGCATTCGTCGAAGTTGGGAGTCTTCAACAACGTCGTTGTCGTCGTCGTCGTCGTCGCTGCACAGCCTTTAGAGGCGGTGGAGCCAGCGGTGTTGGCGGCGCCTTTTCAGTCGAAACTGCGCCACTGCGCAAGCGTTTTATACGCGGCGGCGTTAATCGACACGCAGAAAAAAAAACATGACGCGACGTAACGCGAAGCAGAGCACAACAGCATCCCATAGATGGCGCTTTGTTCGACAACCATCACTCCACTGATTCTTCTTCTACCAAACAGTCTCAAGGGCTAGGAAAAAAAGAGGTAACGGGGTTTCTTCCACGTTTTCCTCGTCCATGTACAATATACGTGAGTGTGGCGTGTATTTTGTAAAGGGTGCTTAAACGTGTACTGGTGAAAACCAGCGACAGAGCAGCGGGAACAGGCGAGAAAAGAAGACGAAAAAAAAAAACTAGAGTGAGTTAGAAAAAAAATTCCAAGCTCAAAAAATGCGAGACCGAGAGTAGAAAAAGAACGCAAGCGCATTGCTGAATGAGAGAAAGATGAAGGTGCAGAGCAAAATGATGGAGAAAAATAACCATGAAAATGTTAAATAGACGAAAAAAAAAATTGGAAAAAAATGAAAATTTGCCGACTAAATTTTCCAATCCCCTTCCATCCCAGTTTCGTACGACAGAACAGAATTGTTTTTGGAAAGAAAAATCGTACAAAAAAGTATGCAGGTAAGGTATAACGGAGAGGAGGTTCGACGCTTCAGTTAGCATACTTCTCTAACCAATGAAAGCTTTCGAAAGGGCACCAACATATACCTACAAGTTTTTCCATAAATGAAAATAAAATACTAAGTAAATAAGTAAATAAATAAATAAATAAATAAATAAATAAATAAATAAATAAATACAAAAATTAATCGACGCGATACAAAACTGAAAGATACGATGCGAATTCTTGAAACCACACCCAGGCAACAAAAACACCAACAACTGATAAAACTGGCGGTCGAGACTAAAATTACACGATTCTGCATGCATGTTTAAAAAGTATTCTTTTCGATTTTCAAACTTTTTTCATTGGCAGACGTACGTCTTTCAAGTTCCTTCTTATTCATCTCTTTATAGATTAAAAACCCTTCAGTAATTAGAGTACTTTTGCAGCATCCTCCTCTTTACCAGCATATTTCTAACAAAAAAAACAAAAAAACTTCAGCCTTAAAATCCCATTTATATGATGATACGGGCTCCGAAATACCACACTAATTTACCAAAATTTGATGTGATCAAAAACCTGCATTTCTGCAATCATCAGAGGTTGTCCAGGGTTTCCTTTTGAATATTATCTTTATCTCATGGGTATGTAATACGATACATGAAACAAATGAAGTAGGTATTTACCAAACTTGGTTAAAAAAATGTAAGAAAATCTAAAAATAACTTGAAAATCAATTTTTGCTTTAACATAATCCGTCCAGATTGGACAAAATATATTTATAAACTTTGTTCCATACCATTATAAACTGTAATAGCAGTAGAACACACGTACCAACTGGATTTAGGATAAAGGTTTTTCTAGACCCGGAACTGTACCTGGATCAAAGTTTCAAATAGTAAGAAAAAAAAGAAGGAAAGCACATTTATTCCATATCAGTTTTTATAGCCTGAAGTAAAAAAACTGTAAAACTATGCCAGACTTTATTATCAATATTACACAAACTGTAAATTATAATGATCTCTTACCATAAATCAAAATAAAACTTCACCCTTGCCTACTGAATGGAGATGACAGAATTTGAAAGATATTTATTACTTTTATTGAAATTTATTCCACATAATTAGACAAATTTATATAATTAAAGAATTATTTAGTTTTAAAAACTTTTTAAATTGATGAAATAGATCCTGAAATAACAAACTTTTAAAATTGCAAGATTTGTAAAATACAGGACCATGACAGGAGTTACAAAGCTACTTTCAATAAAATTATCAGTCTCCAATCTTCATATTACATACTGTGTGCAACTATTATGAAAAAAACTATCACAATAGTACTCAAATTAAAAACCAAAATCATAAAAAATCTAATTTCTTCATTTTGTCATAAGAATAAAATTATTTTCATAGGTGAGGAAGAAAAAAGAAACATTAACTTTGTTCCACACCATCATATATACGACTTGTTAAATGAAGAGAAAGTAATAATATTTTTTGGATTCAGAAAATTTTAACTCTGGAAATGCCGTTTGAAAATCCATACTACCATAAGAAAGAAACTCAACGAGGATGATGGATTTGTTCTATACCAGTGAATATTATATAAAATTTGGAAACTGTAAAACAATGTGAGATTTCATTATAATTATTTATCAAACTGGAAATAATTGTGAAACATATACATCCCTGAATGCAGTTTCATAAACATGCATATATTGGCATGATTACAGAATTTTTCTGGGTACACGATTGGAAACCATCCAATATGGTTATCACCAAGTATTATAAAACAAGAAAAGCACGAATGTAGTGTGAAATAAAATCTAGAAAAACTATAGTCTCTTACTAAAAATCAATGCCAAATTTCACACCTGAATTCCAGTGTTGTGGAGATTCTCATTACATTTGAATAATTAGTTCCACATAATTAGTCAGATAAGTATGGTGGGAAAATTAGAATCTTCCATAATCTTCTCAATCAGGAGAAATGTATTTAGAAATTACAAATTACAAATAATTAAACTTTTCTCAAATCCAGTTCTGTGAAAGTTCTTAATAAGTTTTTCATACTGGGTTGAGGAATATCTGTTTCCTAAATCCAATCTGTATGTATATTTAACTGTGATTACTGTCTATGATGGTATGGAACAAAGTTTAGAAATGTATTTTGTCAAATCTGGACAGGTTATGTAAAAGCAAAAATGGATTTTCAAGTTATTTTCGAATTTTCTTACTTTTTTTAACTGAGTTGGGTAATACTTCATTTGTTTCGCGTACAGTGT
The DNA here is from genome assembly GCA_011428145.1 of Ericerus pela. Lineage (NCBI taxonomy): Eukaryota > Metazoa > Arthropoda > Insecta > Hemiptera > Coccidae > Ericerus > Ericerus pela. The sequence continues at coordinate 147,949 of WOFM01000119.1, forward strand.
TATATACCAGTGAGATAAACATAATATTTAAAGGGAAACCCTGGACAACTTTTGATGATTCTGGAAATACAGGTTTTTGATCACATCAAATTTTGAAAATTAGCATATTTCCGGACCCGTTTTGTCATACAAATAAGATTTTAAAGGCTGAAGATTTAGTCCTTATATTAGTACAACTATGTGAAATGAATTCATCTACCTTTACTTTCCATCTTGTGGCTACCTATAGAATAATTAACTGGTGTCCCAATTAAGCTAAATCCACTGTTAAGTATACGAATTTCTGTTTTTTATGCCAAAAGTAAAATAATTTTTTATGAAATTAAAAAGTATCATAGTCGCAATCATAACTTGTCTACCATGATCATAAATAACAGCTTTAAAAACCTGCTAAAAATGGAAACATACTTTTTTGCTTCTAGTTTTATATACATCAACACTTATATTGAAGTTCTTTCATTGTAGATAGCACAGGTATCAAGAAAATAGTATAAGCTAAAAATAGTCACACGTTATAGTCCCTCTGATAAAAGCACAAGGTACTGAAGTTGAGAATTTTCAGCATATATTGAGGAGACCACCCAACAAAAGCTACAAAAAATTGAAACTCACTTTAGATGAACACTAAACTCACTTGCTGATTCATCTTTCTTCTGTTCCAAGTAATCTTATCTTTTTGTAAGCGAGTGAATCGCCTGACCGGTCCACAACAAAAAATTCGAACCTTCGTCTTTTTATAAGCTTTTATTCTACTCACTACTGCGAATTTAAAATATACCAATACTGCAGGCAGCCTTCCGCAACAAAATAATGTTTATTTCGTATGAAGCTGAAGCCCAAAAAAAAGCTCATCTTTTAAAAATTTATTTTTATTTGATAAGTGATTCATTGTACCTAATTTTCATTCGAAGAAATATTCTTGCATTTTTGACGTTGTAAACTTTTACTTTCTGTTTCAAAGTTTGTTTTCTTCATGTTGCAAACTTTGTTTTCACTTTCCGTTGTATATGACATCATCTTTTTGCTATGTACCTCAGGTTAAACATTTCTAATGTTTTCGTGTTGCAAACTTTGTTTTTTTCACTTTTCGTTGCATATGTGTATCGATCATGAATAGAATCGATATGAATTAATAGTTGATAACGGTTGATACCCCATTTAAAACACACATTCTATCAATTCTTGTTAATTATCAATTCATATCAGTTCAATTCATAATGGATATTCTAACGTGATCTTTTTGATATTAAACATTTCCAATGTTAAAACAAAAACAACACCGAAATCCAGAGAATTAATACAAGACATGACATTCTGTGAAAATGAAAAAAGCTTGTCACAAAGTGAAGAAAAAAAAAATAAATTAGATGATAAAGTAAACTTATCTGGCTAATCAGCCACCTCTAAACATCATATTTAGTCATTAGAGATGATGCATCACAAAATTCTCACAAAACGAAAGCACGAAAATACATTTGGAAAACACTAAAGTATGCTACGGCGATTTTTTTTAGAATTTTAAATTCATCAGTAATGTGTAATTTACAGCAATGGTATAAAAAATACAAGTAAAAAACAAAAGAAGCAATTTGATTCCACCCTCCAGCTAAAGGTATACTTTACTGTAAAACAATGAAACGTAGAAAGTGCAGGGAACAAAAAAAAAAAAAACAGCTAATGAAAAATTTAACCAATTGGGTGCCGGACAGAAAAGGTTCAATGAACCGAAGTCGCATCTCCAACCTTTTTTTTACACGTCATCCACGAGTGAAAACGGTTTATTTTTTATCGAAAAAATGGATGCCATATATTGTGTACCCCACCCTATACAGCTGTGTCATCGAAGCCATAAGCGAGTTGAAAAAAATAAAAAATGAAAAAAAAGAAAAAATCTAACTACAAAAACGATAAAGATAATACTTCTTCTCTTCATCCCCTCGATTCGTTTTGTGAGGAAGGTGCAGTGTTTTTCTTTTATTATTATTATTATTATTATTATTATTATTATTATTATTATTATTATTATTATTATTATTATTATTATTATTATTATTATTATTATTATTATTATTATTATTATTATTATTATTGTTTTTTTTTTTTTTTCTAATTTTTAACAAGTATAACACAATTTGGTATACCAATGAGATGAAAAAGAGAATACCCAAACCACGCACTCAAAGAAAGACAAATGCGACAGCACCTTTTCCTAACAATGTCATACTTGGTATCTTTTCGACAAGATTAGAATCATCGAATTTCTCACACAGCGACTTTTGCCGAAAGGGGATCAATGATTCATAGTAGGTACAGCAACCATGGCCGGCGAAAATAGTGGTGCAAACATGCACTTGCACCTACTGGAGTATCCAGCCAGGTGCATTGCATCAGGCTGGTAAATTTCAAACACAAAATCTTCATAATGTTTAATTTTTTCTATAAATAACAAAAAAAAAAACAAAAAAAAAAAAACAGAACTCCGTTATTAAAAAAATACAATGATGATTCATAATTCTTAATTTAGCCACAAGGGTCGCACTTTACAATTATTACAAAATTTGAAATATTATTCTATTATGGTTGATGAGCATCTGATTTTCCATCTGATGTTCGCAGGCTGGAGAAGGTGTCAATATGTTTGAGATATGTTGACAAAAAATTGAACATAATTGAAGATTTTGTAGGTTTTTACAAAATGAAAAATACAAAGTTGGAAATGTTATTCTTGATTGTTAAGGATGTTCTTACACGATTTAATTTGGATTTCAACGATATAAGAGGACAATCTTTTGATGGTGCTGTAAATATCAGTGGTGATAAAACAGGATTACAAACGAGAATTTGTGAGATGAATTCATTGGCATTATTTGTACATTGTGTTGCACATATGTTGAACTTGTCAGTCGAAGATACTTTAACTGGAATTTCATCAGTTAGAGATTTTGTAGGAACTGTGAGGCAAATGATTACATTTGTTTGTGATTTGCCTCGTCGATTAGATATTTTTAAAGATTTGCAAAGTGAAAATTTGCCAACTTTAATGAAATATTGTACAACTTGGTGGTGTGTCCGTATAAAATCACTCAAAACTGTATGTGATAATTACGAAGCATTGATGGAATTTTTCAGCAAAATTTTAAATGATTCTTCCATGGATTCTATAGTAACAGCATCAGCTTTGTCCTACCTTCATAAGTTGGAATCGTTTGACTTTTTTTCATTTAAAAGCTCTCATTTGTATTTTTGAACATGTTAAACATTGAATATAGTTTTACAAAAAATAGACTTGGATTTCACATAGTGTCACTCGAATGTTAAAACAGCGATGCAATCATTACAGAATTGTCAAAACGAGGGTTTACCTAAATTTTGGACTGATGTAAAAGACCAGGCCAAAAAATTAGAATTACGGATGCTTACTCTTCCTCGCATTTGAAAAGCACCCAAAAGATTAGATACAGATTCATCACCACACATTTTTACTAATCTGGAAGAATTATATCGAAAACTATCTTTTGAAGTTTTGGATCTTTCTGTAAGTTCTCTTGACAGTCACTTTGAATCCAGCACAATAGAAATCCTGAACAATTTTGAAAGTTTTGTTACCAAAAAGACAGAATCTCCTCAGGTGATTTCATTTTATGAAACAGAACAGTTTGACTGCAATCGCTTAACTTTACATCGTGACATGATCTACGATCTTATTAAAACCAATGCTACAAAATACAATGTACCGATTAACCTCTCCGAAGTTATTAATTTTTTAAGAGAGAATTTGGACGTTCTTAATTTGGTTCCAGAAATTGCAAAATTGATTCGTATCTTACTAACTATACCCCATCTATGTGTACGTGCGAGTGTAGTTTTTCTGCAATATGTAGATTAAAATCATACATGAGATCGACGCTTATGGCTGAAAGATTAAATCACCTTAGTGTACTCAACATCCACCGCAATCTCATCTCAAAAATAAACATTGAGGTTTTAATGGATGAATTTATTAGTAGGGCTCCAGTGAGAATGAGCACTTTTGTGCAATAAGTGGTTGTTTCGGTTCGTTAATTTTTTCATTATTATTCCTTTTCTATGGATATGTATTGCATGTGGATGTGAATCAATTAAATTTGTTTCTTATTAACGTATGTTCAAAATTTACATTTTTGTAATTTTTTTACGAGTCAAGAGATAAATTTCACCCCCCTCAGTCACTGATTCTCACATTTCATTCTCATAAAATTTGTAGTTTGCACCAGGCAAGAAAATGAAAAAGTGCTAGCTATGACAGCAACTTAAATAACGATGTATGATGTAGTGCAGTCCTTGACAACTGAAGGGGCAATGGTATGGAACTTGAAAAATTATTAAATTGTTTTTACCATTTTCATTTTTTTTAAAGCTTATTTACCCAGATACAACAACTCCGCTTGGGCAATTTGATAGGTAAACTCATAGTCACCATAAACAAAAAATTTGGTGTCACTTGTTTGGTATTTGGATTTTTTGAGAATATTTCAAAAATCAAAACTCTAGAAAATGTCGATATTTTTCTACATTTTTCAAAGATTACAAAAAAATTTTCAATATGAGATACAATTTTTATCACTTTATTCAATCCCATCGATTCCCCAGAAACCATGTCAAGTGACCCATCAGCTTATCTCCCATAGATTTTGAGAAAAAAAATTTCAAATATTCACTGCATTCTAAAACCTTTTTAAAGGCTCAAAAACGAATTGAGGAAAAAAAAATTAAAAAATTGCTAACTTCAAAAAACCTTAACAGACAAGTCCCCGCATGTTTACACACACCTATTAAAGCTTCAGCACATCATTACGTTATTTAGGGGTGTCACTGAGGTGGTCAAATTCGCTATCTAAGTAACACACTAATGTGCTAGAGCCTTCAAATTTCCTCAGTAGCACTAAACTTGTGTACAAACAGTTGCTTGCATAAAAATTGAAGGAGCTAACTTATTTAACTCACTAAGGCCTCTCAGAAGGCCGAATACAGTGAAGATTTGAAAATTTTATTCTCAATATGTATGGAAGATAATCAGATGGATTATATGATATTGTTTTAAGGGAATCAGTGGAAAAATTTAATAAAATAATAAAAATGGTACCTCACAAGAATTTTTTGCATAATCTTTAAAAAATACAGAAAAATATTGAAAATTTTCAAATATTCTGACACAACATTTAAAAAAATTAAAATACAAACCGAATGGCACCAACATATTGTGAAAGGTGACTATGAATCCACCTATCAAATGGCGTAAGCAGAGCTGTTTGATCTGTGTAAATAAGCTGGAAAAAAATTCAAATTAAAGATGGTAAAAGTAACAATTTAACAATTTTTCAAGTCATAGTGTTGTGGTGTTGCCCTTTCAATCATCGGGGCTGTAACACATCATACATCATTATCAATAAAGTTGCTTTACCTACCATAAGCCACTGAACCTATTTCAGTGAAAGTCATTGTATAACATCTCCAGCTGGTTGGGTTGAATAATAAATCTATTTATGGTATGAAAAATAAATTTTCAACATTCTAAATGGTAGCTCAGTACAAATGAATTTTTAATGATACTCTTTAATTAAGGGTAAAATATTGTATGAAACCCAGCATACTAACACACTGTCACACAGACACACACTTCCAATATAATGATTGCAGCGTTAAATGAACAAACGAAATGGTCTTCTTCAGTACTACATTTTTGTTCTCGATCCAGTTATCACATAAAGTAAGTACATCTACTAAACAAACCGGTGAGCAAAAAACGGTAAGTAGTGAGTTAAATAAAAGATTACAAAAAATATCAATTAATTAAATATCACAAACAAGTTACCTTAACATTCAAAATTTCCGCTTTAAACGCAGCTACATAATGATACAAACACTGCTTACCTGTAAAAATAAATAAACAAAGGAACAAATGAATACATAAGTAAACAAATAAGTGAGTAAATAAATATATTACTAAATTAATAAATTATAAAAGAAATAATAAATATACACTTCACACGCTAGAATTTCTGGAATTTAGAATATAATAGTTAGAAATTCTCTAGAGTTGCATTCAAATATACTTTCAGCATTTGTAACTTAACTAAACCGAATTTTATGTATCGCCCAAAATTTTGTGTTCACGGTTCTCAGAAACCTACCGGGTGGATAAGGCTGAAATTTTTATGAGAGATAGTTCTCATATTAGAGTAGTTCTGAAGGAAGTTTTTTTCCTATCGATTAATTAGTTGAGAAAACAGAAAAACAAAAAATTCCTTACAAAGTTGTTTTTCCGGGATTCTGAGAAAATGACAAAATGGATCCGGCTGAAATTTTTATAATAAACTTTCCTTATGTTGGTGCAAGTTTCTTAGAAGTTTAGTGACTATTAATTCAGTAGTTTCCCAAAAAACTGCAGAAGAAAAATTTCTGAAAAATATTTTGTGTTTTTGGTTTTGAGAAAACTACTTAACAAACAGGGCTGAAATTTTTATGAGAGATAATTCTCATATTGGAGCAGGTATGAAAGAAGTTTTTTGCCTATTGGTTGATTAGTTTCTGAGAAAACTGGAAAACAAAAAATTCATGTAAGTCATTTTTCTGGGATTCTGAAAACAAAATGGATCGGGCTGAAATTTTTACGATAGACTTTCCTTATGTTGTTGCAAGTTTCTTAGAAGTTTGGTGCCTATTAATTCAGTAGTTTCCGAGAAAACTAGAGGAGAAAAATTTCTGAAAAATATTTTATGTTCATCGTTTTGAGAAAACTACGAAAACAGATAAGGCTGAAATTTTTACAAACAATAGCTATTGTATGGGAGCAGGTCTGAAAGATGTTTAATGCTCATCTGTTCAGTAGTTCTCGAGAAAACTGGAAACAAAAAAATCTCTATAAAAGTGATTTTTAGAGATAAAACACCGATAGATCAATATTTTTATTAAAGATATGGATAATTGTCGATAGTTTTTTGCAATTTTTTAACCTGAAACTAGCAATGAAATATCGATATATCGATAACTATTGATATAAATATCGAGCGACTGGGTTTTCTGGCGAAGCAGATTTTTTTACACTCGCATATTCTTCGTCTTAGTGCTAATAATTCATAATTGAAACGTTGGGATAAAAAATCACATAGTCCTCTTCCAAAACGTAAAGTACGTTAACAACTCTACCCACTCTTTAATAAAATGATGATGTTAAAGTGTTATCCATGTAAATTACCTCCTCTCAATTATATACAAATTCTGCCGAAAATTGTATAAACACTGTGCCAAAGAAAACAAATACATTAAGAGCCGATTTAAGAAAAGATGAAGAAGAAATTTGGTTTACTTATGTGAACGGTAAATGAAGAATTGTGCAATGATTTTTGATATTTCCAGCAAGTATAACGAAAAGGGTGGAATCTAGGTACACGAGAAACTAACGAATAAATATTTCGTACTTTGTACAAAATGTATTAATTATTTTTTTTCAAATCTTGTTTTATTCTATGTGTACTTCGTAACTTGCTTTTTTTTATTTTGTAGACAATGTAATATGGCCTTCAGCAGAAATTTTGGAGAGAAAGGTTTGAGAATTTATTCTTTGTTTTTATGGCAGAGTTACTCTACGAGCTCTATGTCTGAAACTTTGTAATTACAGTCAAAAATAGCAAATGACAGAAATAAAGGTATAGAAGAATAGTGTAATGGCCAAAAGAGGTGGTAATGTACCTAATTAGAACCACTTTCGATGTTACACCTACACGAAATATCACGTACTTAAAAAGCAGTAATACTTCTAAAATAATTCAAGCTTATCATCCACAAGCTATAGTGGACCTTAACATATAATAAAGACTCAATAATATTTTAAAACACACGAGTGAGTTTACACATTTAATAAAATAATAATTTGTACATTACAGTACATATTTTACTACGTTAATATTTATACATATACAATCACAATCCAACAAGCAAGACTATCTATTCACTAGAGACTTCTACGAGAGAGGTTCCAGGTATTTAGAAGTAGCTGTCGAGGAACTGTCTTTTTTCACTGACACGAGGGATTATGTACTCGTTCAGTGTATGAAAACGTACGTGTCGGATAGGCTAAGTGAAGTAGGGTGTTGTTATTATAGGGTTGTGCTGACTCCTCGAGTACTTGAGGGACAGGCACAAGTAGGTCATGAATATACAGGTAATATACCTATATTCATAAAATTAAATACGGGTTATTTAGTAGTTGTTTATAAAGAGTTATAGGATGATTATTGTTGATAAATATCTACGTTTTTGGTATTTGAGACTATGTGGACGAATATGTTCGTCATTTCTAAAAATAGACAAAAATATACGTTACACAATTCTCCGGGGGGAACAAAAAAAATCAGGAAAAAAAAATTTTCCTAAGTCTATCCAACAAGTACGAGTTAAAAAAAAATTTTCTTATTGACTATGCATGGTTAAAATTATGTCATATAATGCGAGAACATATACTTAGAATATTACGAATATTAATTATGAGTAACAAATTTTTTCTTAGGTATATAGGTATTTAGTATATCGTATTATTTTGCGTAATTTTCACAATGCTGTGCTTTTTGTTAAATCAGCACAATTTCGATGGGAGGTTAACTTTAAATATACAATAATAAAAAGTAAAATAAATGAGATTGTAATTAACCACAATACGAATATTCCATTGACAAAAGTTAGATAATCATTAAAATTTTGATCGGTATTTGTAGTTCAATGGATTTAATTTTGTTCTCCAAGTCGTTAACGGGAACAGTGTGGGGAACAAAATTTTTCCATTTGGGGTTATAGACCTTTGTCGTTGCTAAGTCTATGGCAAGATCAAAAGGTTCCGTAGAGTCGGAGAAATATGTCCAAAGAAGTGGTAAATGATTTTCAATTTTAATAGTCTCTTCCAATGATTCAGAGAGACAGGGGATTTCTATTGGGATAATTACTGTTTTTATTGTTTTCGTCAATGTTTTCGATTTGGATATGACAAGGTACGTCCAGAATAGAGGTTCCGGGGGAATTATTATTGATTTTTAGTTTTTCCAATTTTTTTTTAATAGAATTGGTTGCTACAAGGGAATTGAAGTTTACAATAGCAAATTTGGTGTGTCCAATAGGATGCACTAATGTTTGGTTATTATTAAGATTACATTTAAATGAACAGGATTGCAATAAATTTTGGTTTAAGTCTTGAAAGAAAAGATTCTTTGCACATGAAGATAATTTATCACTTCCTCTATTAGATGGAAGGAAGCATAATAGTTTATCCGAATTATGGAGATTAGTTCCACTAATGTAGTGTACAGAGTTTATGGAGATTAGTTCCACTAATGTAGCGTACAGAGTTTGTTCTGATTTCATGAATAATCAGGGATGGTTCTTGATCCCAGCTGCACAATTCATTAGAATGACTTTTGAATATGAGCGGGATGAAATCGTAAATTTCGTATTTAGAGTCTAATTGTTTTAGTGGAATTTTGATTTCTAATTCTAAGGTATTTTTAAAGAAATTGCAGTTTACAAGTTCAGCATGATAGTAGTTTTGAATATCCTTAATAGGGATGGCTAGATCAAGGTCTAGATTTTTTGTAATTTCCAAAAGTTTTAGTATATCTTTTTCCAATATTTCTTTCGAAATAATTGAAGAGGGGATCATATGAGACTTACAAGATGTTAGGATGTTTGATAATCTTAACGTGTTTATAAGGTAGTTATCATAGAATCCTTGTATATAATTTAGAGAGATTAGTAGTTCATGTTCTTCTAGAGAATTTTCCATAAAAGAGTTTGTATGCGAGACAAATTTTGTCATAAAATTATTTGTATGATCGATAAAACTATGCAGATTAGTGGACGTATTTACTAACGCTGCATGTTTGGTCAACAGTTGATTTTTTATAATATCGTATTCTTCTTTCAACGAAATTTTGTTAGCTAGAAAATTTTTTCCATCTCTAAAGTTTAGCACTCGACAACAAAAGCTTAGCGCATCTCCAAAGAAGGACCTGATCGGGGTGAATATGCTTCGTTTGCTTCAAATGGGGGATGGCATGGAATAAAAGTCTTGAATCATTGCAATATTTTGTTCTTTGAGGTTTTTTATTGCATTTTTTAGACGTTTTGCCATTTCTGCATATTTGCAATTTTTCCAGGTTGTTTCATTACACAACCGGTGTTTGAAATTTGTTGTTAATAGCTTGTCTGCTGATTCATGCAGATCTAGCTTAATAGAGTAAATTATTGGGGCAGATTTAGAATATACGAAAATATTGCTTATTTCTTGAAAATAAGCGCCAGTTGATGCCGTCGTAATCCTATATGGGTCAGATGATGTTCTTTGCGCAATAGTAGTCGAAGAAATAGTTATTGCGAAATAAAAAAGTAGATTCGTATACCTTTTTTTGAAACAGAAAGAATGCAACGTCCGAATTATTTACGAGTAATTATGATTTTTAGGAATTTTTTTAGGACACGGGAATGCTGGGGCGAGGAGAGAGATTTGTTATTATTTTTTCATATTCTTTTCCAAATTTTTACTTTGTTTCATCGCACCAAGTTCAGTGAAGTGCGTTCTTTTTTTTTTTGTTTACCTTCGGACCCAGTTCGTGTAGTTTTACTCTTTTTTACTTTTATTAATTTTTTTCTTTGTTTCTTTTTCAATTTTTTTAACAAAAAATGCCTATCACCTACATGAACGACCAAATGTTTGTCTCTCATGGAAAGGTGGAAGCCAATGAGACCTGGTTTATCAGTAGCCAGGTTTTCACAAAGATTCATCCATTCCAGGACTGTCCCTGCGAACCACGGTTTTTCTATTCCCTACATCGGTTGTTTTCCCTTTTCTATCGCGTATCAGGCGAGGCGAATAGAGGGGTGTTCCTTAGTGAGTTCGAACCACATCGAATGCCGGAAGAAACCATCGAGGAGGACATCAGCTACTGGAGCCATTCTGTGAGGTTTGTTTGTTGTCCATTGTGCGAGGAATTTATGAAACAAATGCTCTTTTCACTCCGTTTGTTTTATCCTCGTACCATGATGGTTGAGTTTGGATACTTGCGGTTGAAGCTCGAGTTTCGTGGGAATCTAGACACGTGGGGAATGGTTGGCCTGGGGGTTCTCTCTGGGCTGTTGGTTGGCTTGCTTTGCATATCGCAGTAGACCAACAAGGCAGTCACGGTTGAGTACATCCATGTCAACAGAACATACCTCACGGATTTCCTGATTGATCCAGACAGAGTCAATTTTGCTCGGTTTTTAAACCAGCATTATAAACCATGGCTGGACATCTCGGTTTCCATCGTTGGTTTTCACATGATCCGTCACTACAATGCCACTGAAGGTAACCGTGCCATGTTGCTCCTGGGAGGATGGTTGCTGACTGATCCCACCATTTAATCGTTCCTTTGGGACACTCCCTCAGTTGAGGACAGCGTCTCCACAGTGGACTCGAATTTGGGAGAGGAAGGAGCCTCGAACAAGAATCCATCTCCGATGTTGACTGACACTAGTAGCACTACCAGTGGGGAGCACCTCGCCGAGTTTCTGGAGGGCTATGCAGACACCTGGGCAATTGGTGAGTTTTTCTAATTTTTTATACCATTTAGTTTTAAGAATTTTGGTATTTTTTTGGACCTAGTGTTTTATTTATTTATTATTAATTTTATTAAGAGGCAATGAGAGGTAAGAGGGCGGATGGGAAAAAAAAGAAAAAAAAAGGGAGGAAGAAGAAAAGTTGTGAGTGAAAAACACGTAGATGCAGGTAATATACTTTACACACATCTACTCTTGTTTTTTCCAAGGGCAACCCCTTGGTTTAGGTAAGATTTGGGTTGGAATTGGGGTTTCGGGGTTTTCGTTATTTTTGTCGGAATTTGTTTCACTATTTTTTTCGTCGGCATTACGAGATTTATATGGTATTAATCATCGCATGTGTACTGTTTCGTCGTAAGTGGTTTTATCGTCTGTTTTAATACGGATTATATAATTTAGATCCGTGACCTTTCTAACAATTTTATGAGGTCCGGTGTATTTCATTTTATTTTTCGCGAAGTTTTTTGATTGACGCAGCAAAACAAGGTCGTCGGGCTTGAAGTCAATGATCTTATGATGCGCGTTATAATGTTTTGCATTTTTTTCCGATGCTTTCTTTGCTAAGCTTGGCGTTTTTTCCCTCGTTTGAAGAAGAGTTTCAATTTCATCTTCACGAGTTGTATTATTTTTATGATTTTCCGGTATTTCTGGTAAATGTACTTCAGGATTAAATCCATGAAGTAGGTAAAATGGGGATTTATTATTTAAATGTTCAATCGGACTTATATTGTATGCAAAGATAATTTTATTAATGGTCTCAATCCATTCTTTTTCATTTGAATGGTCGTATTTTGAGAGTGATTTTTTAATGACACCGTTGATTTTTTCAACGAGTCCTTGCGATTAGGGGAATAAAAAGAGGAGTAAATAATTTTGATATTATTCTCTTCGCAAAATTTGCGAACGGATTCATTGGCAAAATGACCTCCGTTGTCGCAAGAAATTTTTCCAGGGGTGCCATACGTGTAACAAATGAATTTCAAATACACAATTAAGCATTGAGCATTTGGGTTTTTTGTTGGAAGTATGGTACAAAAATTTGTGCTTTTGTCGACACCAACAAGCACATACGAGTGTTCATACTAAATGCGAGAATGGTTTAGGATTTTTGATTTCTATATGTTTGAGGTAGCCAGCCTCTTTCGGGGAATTTTGTGCCATTTGACACTCATGACACAACAATACATATTCTGTTATTTTTTGTACCATGTTTTTGAAGAAAAACTGGTTTTTTATTTTATTTTTAGTTTTTTTAATTCCGAAATGACCTCCATACAACAGATTGTCATGTAGTTTTTTTAGAACTACCGGAATTACAGTAACCTCTTCATCATATGATGAAATTGGGTTAGGTAATTTCTTTAAAACATTATTTTCATCGAGAAAGTATAATTGTATCGTACGATTTAATTTTCGTATTTTATTTTTATCCTTTTTAATTTCATCATAATTTAATAATGAAATAACGTTTTTCCAATGCCGGTCATTTTCCTGCATTGTTTTTAGATTTTCAAGTAAATCAATTTTTTTGAGTCGTTCAGAAGTTTGATCTTCTGTTTGAGGAGGTGATGTAATATCGGGGTTTGAAATTTGCGGGGAGTTGGGAGTCACAGAAGGGGTTATTTCGATCTGATTATCTAGTTTGACTCTCTTCAAAGAGCAGATCTGGTGAAAACATTTGTAGTTTGATTGGGACAATTTTGGGAATGATTAAATTCATTCTGTGGGGTTGTGGTTTGTACCACGGGGTAATATGGGAAAGTTGATGCGTGGGAAGGGGGGTAATAGTAATTTTAGGACATAGTACTTGGGTGGTACCACGTATTTGGATTTTGATAAAACACAGGGTTTTATGGGGGCAAACTTGTTGTTGTGAATTCTGCATAAAGTATTCACGTTTTTCTCTTCATCATTGAGAGCATATTTTTTACCTACTAAAAATTCGCCTTTTACGAATGTAATTTCATCCGGTTCATCATGAGGACAGGACAACATATCAGCCATACAATTATTTTTTCCGGCGTGGTGTTTAATTTGGAAACTATATTCATTTAGTTTTGAGATTAATCTAATTAATCTTGGGCTGGGAGTATTGAATTTCTGATGATAAATCAGAGGCTTATGGTCCATGTATACTACAAAGTGTAGTGCTAGTAAGTATCCACGGAAATGGGCTAATGCATTCGTGATTGCCAACATTTCCAAGTTGAAAGAACATAATTTTGACTGGGCAGGTTGAACTCTTTCCGAGAAGTATCCAACTGGATGTTTATGCTTCGTAACGGGATTAGTTTGCAGCAGCACTGCACCTAATGCAATTTTTGAAGCATCAACTTCTACACAGGTTTCCAATTTTGGATCATAGATTGCCAATACAGGTTTGGAAATCATTATTTCTTTTAATTTTTCAAAGATTTCAAGGTGTTCTTGATTTAGTTTAATTTTGGCATTTGATTTGCTATCTGTTCCTCTTAATAAGTCAGTAAGAGGAGTAGTAATTTTAGCTAAATTGGGGATTAATTTTCTGTGGTAGTTTATCGATCCTAAAAATGATCGTAATTGTTTTAACTTATTTGGGGGGTTTAAATTTTTTATATCCTCAATATTTTTGTTTAATGGGCGTAATTCGTTATATCGGACAGTATGTCCTAAGATTTCAATTTCGTTCATTGCAAATTGACATTTTTTTGTTTTTATTTTTAAATTTACTTCGTTTAATCTTTTTAGCACTTCTCTTGTATTTTTGAGACATTCTTCAAAAGTTTCTCCAAAAATACAAATATTGTCCAGGTAACACCATTTTTTTCCAAAATATATCGTGGAATATGTCATCCATGATAGTTTGGAAAATGGATGGAGAAATGCTTAGGCCTATTGGAATAGAATTGAATACATATCCAATTCCATCCACATTTATTCCAGTGTATTGTTTAGATTCTTCTGTGAGAGGAATCTGTAAATATCCACTGTTTAAATCAATTGTTGTAAACCATTTTTTATTTCTTAAGTACGGCCAAATAACATCAATAGTAGTAACACAATTGTTATCCATAATAATTCTTTGATTCATTCTTCGGTAGTCTACTAATACTCTGTAGACTCCATCTGGTTTCTTTTTTACAAAAATTGGGAATTCAAATTTTGATTTTTGCTTTTTTAGGACACCTGCTTTTACTAGGTCATCGACCAGTTTATGTAGGACCTCATGTTCTGCGTGTGAGAATTTGAAATTCCTACACCGCAGTGGAGTTTCGTCATCTACATGGACAACTTGTTCAGGTACTTTACAGACAGAGACTTCGTCTGTTTTTCCCGTAAAAATATTATTAATTGATTGATTGTTTCATACATTTTTATTTTTTGTTCAAGTGAAAGATTTGGGTTAATCGGGATGGTATTTTCTCGATTATCCTTAAAGATAGTAGTTTCTGTTATTTTTTCTATCTGGCAGGAATTAATTTCTACTGCGCTACTTAATTCAAATTTTCCTAAGTATTCGCCTTTATAGATCACGTGAAGTCTGTTAATGTGATTAACAGCCGCTATCGTGTCTTCTGATACAATTACAAAGAAATTATGTTTTTCTTCCATGGATGTTTCACACAGAAACTCCAGGTGCTCAGGAAAAGTTGCTAAAATTAGCACTGAATTTGCCTCATTTTTAAAAGTTTGGGGGGCATAATATTTAAAGGGCTTAACATAACCTAACTTATTTTCCTTTTCAATAGGGTAATTGTGACATTCAGGCATGTCAAAACATTGCTCTTTGTCACCACATGGTAAAGTGAATTTGTTTTTAGAGAAGTCCATTTTGGCTTTATGGGTTGACAAAAAGTCGTAACCCAATATGACTGGTTCTATCAAATTTCGGACAACGAAGGTGGGATATGGGTAAATGCAATGATCAATGGAAAAAATCACATTGGTTACTCCTATGACCTCAAGAGGTTGGCTATCCACACCACGAAATCTTATTTTTGTTGGTAGGATTGGTTCTGTAAAATTGACTTTCTTTAAAACTTTTTCATCTATTAGTGTCTGTTCCAAACCTGGATCGACTAGGCTAAGTATTTGTTTACCACAAATGGCAAAAGGGAGGTGAAATTTACATTTGGTTCTGCAGTACCCTTTATTTTGAAATTTCTCCTCATTAACATTGTTAACCTGTTTCGATTCTTCATTCGAGACATCCCTTATAGCTAACGAGTCATCTGTAAGGGGGACAAATAAGCTTTTTGAGCAATTATTTTGGCAGGTCTGGGGGTTTGGGGTTAGGAGGTAGTTTTGTTGTTGTGGGGCTGCCATCAAAGGTGCCAGGGGGGCAATCATTTGAGTGTTTGCAGCCACATACGGGGGGTTTAGGGGAGTATTAAATGAAATACTGTTCCATGCTGGAGCATTATTCCAGTTTGAATTCCAATTTGGGGGGCCAAACTGGTTCCAGTTTGGAGCTCTGTTGGAGTAGTAACCATTATTATTTCTAGGAAAATTGTTTCTACGAAAATTTGGGTTAAAATTTCTACCTTTATAATTAGGGTTAAAATTTTGATTACTATTTTGATTTTGATTGTTTTGGTTCCAGTTTTGGTTCTGGTTCCAATTACCATTATTGTTGTTATTATTATTATTATTATTATTATTATTATTATTCCTATTTTGATTTTGGTTTTGGTTTTGATTTTGGTTTTGATTATAATTATTTTATTCATTATTATTATTTTTATTTTGGGGACTTTTATTATTCCCGGATTCCTGAGATTTCGAGATGCTCGCTATCGCAGCGCTCATCTTTTCCATCTCTGCTTTCCAGACTGGAACGGATGATACTAAATTTACATTTTTTTCAGTTTTCTTTTCCATTTTTCCAGCTTTTAATTCTTCAAGAGTTTTTTCAAGTTGTTCGATTTTTTTCCACAGGAGGGGATTCGAATGTCCAAATACTTTGTCTTTAAACTCTAAGTATTTAGAGTAGGCCTTATCGATTCCTTGAATTGTTTTTGGTTCTTTTTTTATTAAAAATACTCTTTCATTTTCGGGAAGATTAGGCATTATTTTTTCGATTATTTTTTCTTCAGTAATATCTGGTTCAATTTGTTTTAAGATTCTTTTCACGAACATAATGTACGCAGGGAAATCAACTTCACAATTATATTTCCTTTCGTACAATATTTCACGTAGTTGGGGTTTGGTTCTAGTAAAGACTTCCAGGATTTTTTGTTTAGTGTTTTGCCAATTGTTACATTCGGGGTTTGCTTGAATTCTGTCTTCAAACATTTGTTTAGCAAGGCCAGAAAATGCAATTCTTATTTTTTTGAATTTCATGTTAGCATCCCAATTGAACGATTCTGCTTCATTTTCAAATTCAATTAAAAATGAAACAATATCTTCAGTCGGGGTGTGCCTGTATAGGAAAGATCTGACGTTTACCGCAGCCTTTCCTGTCATTCTGTTTTCCACGGGTATGCAAGGATTTTCTAAAATTCTAGTTTCAATTTCTGGGCTGAGAAAATCTTCGTCAGATTTTTCTAAGCACTCAGTAATATTGGCTAAGTTAATAGCTGACCTAACTCTTGGAAATGTTGTGGGATTATCCAAATCTTCCAAAAGTGGAGTTGACGTAGTAGGAGGATTAAAATATTTTCTTATTATTGGATTTTCTAATTCGGGAATTTGTTCACGAGGTTTTCATGTTGTATGTAGAATTATTTTTATATTTTCAGGGGTTAATAATTTTTGAATTTCTTTACTAGATTTTATTTTTAATAAGATATCCTCTTGGGTTTTTATACGAGAAAAATATTTTTCATCAACTTCGATATTTAAATTTTGACCCACGTTAATTAGTTCTAAATTTTTAGCTTTGATAAGCCAAATTAAATTTGTTTTAGTAGTACTGGGTTCGGATAAATTTTCCCAAGTTTCATTCATAAAAATAAATTTTTTGCAACTTACAATTATTTAACAAATCTTATATTTAAGGGAGGGATGCAAATTATAACTATTATTAATTGTTACTTTGTTTTTTTCCTTTTGTTTGAACAGGAGCTTGATTGATCTGCTGCCTTTTTTGTCATCGAAGTCTTCTTCACCTTTTGATTTTTTGTATATACACCCGTTTTTCTTATTTTTATATAATAAATATCCTTTGTTGGTTTTGAAGTTCGGATTTTCTTTTCACTGCTGATCTTTTTCCACTTGCAAATAACCTTTACTTCCTTTACTCAAGAGCGCTCCTTACGCCTTTCTCATTGAGTACTTAACTAGAGTTTTCAAGGAAAATGCTAAGTACTTCGGATCAGAGGAATTGAAACAGCAACTTGGATCAGCAACTCCAGGAAATAGGTACTAGAGTGAGAGTTCAATTCGCAATAGCAGACCAGTTGGGCGCCAATAATGTAACAGCCAAAAGAGGTGGTAATGTACCTAATTAGAACCACTTTTGATGTTACACCTACACGAAATATCACATACTTAAAAAGCAGTAATACTTCTAAAATAATTCAAGTTTATCATCCACAAACTATAGTGGACCTTAACATATAATAAAGACTCAATAATATTTTAAAACACACGAGTGAGTTTACACATTTAATAAAATAATAATTTGTACATTACAGTACATATTTTACTACGTTAATATTTATACATATACAATCACAATACAACAAGCAAGACTATCTGTTCACTAGAGACTTCTACTAGAGGTTCCAGGTACTTAGAAGTAGCTGTTGAGAAACTGTCTTTTTTCACTGACACGAGGGATTATATACTCGTTCAGGGTATGAAAACGTATGTGTCGGATAGGCTAAGTGAGGTAGGGTGTTGTTATTATAGGGTTGTGCTGACTCGTCGAGTACTCGAGGGACAGGCACAAGTAGGTCATGAATATACAGGTAATATACCTATATTCATAAAATTAAATACGGGTAATTTAGTGATTGTTTATAAAGAGTTATAAGATGATTATTGTTGATAAATATCTATGTTTTTGGTATTTGAGACTATGTGGACAAATATGTTCGTCATTTTTAAAAATATACGAAAATATACGTTACAAATAGACTTTTTGGGAGAAAAGAGAGAGATTACCAAGGAGGTCTGAAAGATGGGAAGGGGACAAGTTACAAAAAAAACATAAATATGTTATACAGCTAAGGTCACGTCGAGATCTTGCAAGTTATTTTCACATGACTCCAAGGACGATTTGGAAAATACCAAGGACATAAGGTAGGTTTAATATAACACAGTACACGATGATTTTTATAGTTGTAAGAAAAAAACTTCAATTAAATTTTCGCTAAATGAGATGAAAAAATAAGAAAAATTTGTCATCTAAGGATGAGATAACTTGAGAAGGGTTAGAGTGTCAAGAAAATTTGCTGCACTGTTAGATCTACCATACCTTTGGAACTTTAACATCTAGAAGAAAATAATTTATACTTTCATTCGAATGTTTTTCTCTCTGATATGCCAAATCACAAACGAAATATAGAAGACAGGAAGAAAAAACAATTAAATTTTTGTAACACTGGCTAAGTATTGTTCATAGATCTATTATGATGACCGGTAGTAGGAGTAAAAGTCAAAAATTATCATTTTCAGGTTATAGAAGATTCATCGTCTGGGAGACTGTTCTATCCGATGGAATTGAGAAAATAAGTCAAATCAATAATCTAGGAGGAAGAACAATATAGATTTGACTTATAGTTACTTTTACTATTGTTAGATAGATCAGTTTCTGGAGGGTAATCAGAACATAATAAAGAATAAGAGAAACTATCAGTAATAGATGCGACGACTTTTAAAATTTCAATATGATAATTCGAATACTTTCTTGGGTAGAGAGAAAAATTGGAGCCACTCAATTTCTTGAGGGCCTGCTTCTCTGGCCCGTTGTTGAGGCCTTGAATAGTCTTCAAGACACCAGAATAAATTTCAATTACCAAAAACTGATTTCTGACTGTAACGTATATAGTCTGCTATAATTTATTTAGATGACTACATTCGGACGCAAGGAGAAAATATTTTATTTTATAAACAAAATCCCTGTTTACAATTTTGACGCTTCTTCTTTCGGGTGAGTCTTCTTTTTCCAATTCATTTTTCTCGCCTATTTAATTTTACTAATGGTATACAGTGACTTCATTAGACTGGTCCCTCCATATATAAATCCCTCCATTCGCAATATCCGTATTTTGTATTAATCACAGTGGAAATTTGTATACTTCATTGTGTAAGTAAAGTTATGTTTAAGACAGAATACTTGTACTGTTTTTGAATCGTATTGAATTGTCCGATCTTAGACTTACAATTACCTTTATTTAGCTGTACTGTTGTATTTACGAAATTAGGGGCCAAAATTACATCTAATCAATTACGCCATGTTCAAGCTGAGTCTACCAATTGCCTAGGGTATTAAATCATGGCTACTGGCAGTTAATTTTAACTATTTAATTGAAAATTTCATCCTACTCAGTCAGTACATCATCTTGATTTCTTACTTGTGTATTTTGTTATTTATTTATGTATTTTACTGAATTTTGGTGCTATGTAAATGATTAATTACAAGCTGTTTCCCGCAGTTTAACTGACGTAGAGTCTGATAATTATTTTAACCCCTTTTTTGCAGAGCGAAATGAACCTCGATGAAAAAACAATTCTACCATACATAGCCTCTCTAGAAAATGTAGATTTTCACGAAAAAAGCATTATGAGTTTTGATGGATGCATTAATTGTCTTTAAGTTCATATGCGTAAATTTTATGTTATGATTGTATGAAATTTGTTAGCTGCTGACAAAATGTTAGACAATATGAAATTTAAAAGCATTATTTCTTGAAGAGATCGATTACAATGATAAAATGTGGTAAATAATCATATAATTTTTAATAAAATCAAAAAAATACAATAAATTTATAAAATAATAAAAAAGAAAATATAAAAATGTGGATGATTTTTATAAAAAAAAAAGTTTATGCAAATTGGAAAAAAAATGAAAAAAAAGCTTTACCAAAAGTACTATCCAGTTGATCCTCACCAAAATTGATAGCATGCTACAATAAAATATATTAAATATATGATTCAAATTTCGTATATATTGTTCCAAATTCTGCATTTTACTACCAATATAATAACAAAAATAAGCACTGTGGAATACCTCGTTGTGAGAGATATTCACACGTAGAAGGTAATCTACAGCATTGCATGTTCTGCCACTTTATACATTCAAGTATGGGAGAGCCAAATCCAAGGCAAACATTGGCGATTTTGTAGCCAGTTTTGTGAACTTATATATGGGATAAACACACATACGTACATATACATATGATATTTTATCATAGATTATGTCATCTTTGGTTTCCAAAAGGTGATAAGAAACAACGCAACGCATTTGGTACCAGTCTGTGACATCACCAACTTCCTTATCAAGTAATTTGTCATGACCAGTATAATGTATCTTACCTGTATGTATATATAGGTATAAACATTCAAACGTATGTGTGTTTTGGTTTAACATCATGTAGGCAAAATATACCAACCTTGGGGCACCAACTGATGTCAAGGGGTCCAAGCTCTTGTACCTCATACGAGTATTGTCCCCACAAGTACCATCTGGCCAATCTGCACCAAAATTGGTAGCAAGTACATTATAACAATATTTATTTCAAATATTGTAGCTATTGGCGCAAAATTGAGCATTTTATAGCCAAAATAAAAACAAAAATGGCAGTACAGGAAGTATTATTTGGCAGATCCGAACCAAAGTCAATAGGTCTGGTCCTTGGCTAAGTACAAATGTTCATACAAAATTTAGTGATATCAGATAAAAATTGAGACCTGTACTGTGGGGAAAAATAAAATGGAATATA
The DNA here is from genome assembly GCA_011428145.1 of Ericerus pela. Taxonomy (NCBI): domain Eukaryota; kingdom Metazoa; phylum Arthropoda; class Insecta; order Hemiptera; family Coccidae; genus Ericerus; species Ericerus pela. The sequence continues at coordinate 169,437 of WOFM01000119.1, forward strand.
TATAACTATATAAATATGAATTTGAGTTATTGGAGCCAAAATTTTGCTGTGGTCATAAAAAAAAATATACCCACCCTCAACTTTGTGGACTGATACCGCGCCAAGCGTAATATAAGCAGATTTTCTAAAGAAGACCTACTTAAAAAATAACAGAATGAGACAGAAAAAATCATATGCACCTCAACAACCAGTAGTCATCATATGATGAAAAAAGAGAGGGAAAGAAATTTTTTCTAATTCTCTTTTCTACTACTTTTCATTTGGTTCAAATAATATTTTGGCAATTTCTGTTTTTGAAGTGGTAAAAATTAGTAACTTTGCCTCCACAGAGGTTACAGACTTTCTTGATAGAAATAAACCTTCCTTCGAATTACAAAATTCTTTCCAGAAAATCTCATGCAAATCCATTCAGTGGTTCTGAAATGACAGTGTTTCCAACCGTTTTTAGCCCATAGTATTTTATAATATGTAGAGATTATGTTTGAAATATTTATTTTTCAAGTCTGATTTCTGAAGTCAAGGTCTATCATAAGAATGTAGATAGTAAATAATTTATTTCAAATCATTTTCAAGCAATATTAGCGTTTACTTTGGATATTAGTATTCTTGAGAGAATTGCAACTCCAGAAAATAGTATTAAAACGGTACACCACATCTTTCTTTTGTTGTTACACTGATTTACACTTTTACACCTCCCTTAGAAGCATCATATATCACCAAAAAAAGTACAAACGACAAAATTGATGCCTTAATTAGAACAGAAAATTCTCCGATTCTCCTACTTTATAATTTTGCAACATACTCAATTTTTGCGATAAGCTTCTCATAGAATCATATGTTAATTACCTTTCAGATCTTCAGTCAGGTATTGAAACCTGAAATTACAATGTAGCACCTTAACAAATAAGTACATTTATTCGGTTGACTTATTCTCAATCGTTCAAGTCTGCTATATAATTTCATAACGTAATTAACCCAGAATTTAATTTAAAACCTTCAATTATTTACCAAACGAAGTTAAAAGACATAAAAAAATTCGAATTGAAAACACTAATTTTGAAGCTTTTGTTTCGAAATTTCATTTCTTTTCGAAACTGATCAAGAAAACTACCCGGACTGGTTAACAAATTACTTCAATTTTCGGGAGAAAAAATATTTGAGTTCCTTGTTTCAAATTTCATCGGTCTGGTCAATTCTTCGTTTTTATAAACGCAAAAGGTTGCTAAAGAACAACCCCTCCAAACACATTCTCAAATCCAAACACAATAAAATTTATTCTCTAAGAATAAGCATGTAATTCTACGATTTCTGAGATAATTATCTTTACAATTCCACTTTTTACACCAACAAATAAACGGCAGAAACGTATTCAATATTTTACCAAAAAAAAAAAAAAATATTCATAGTCCATCAAGAATTCGCCACAAATAATGACGGAATTTTTTTACACCGACGGAAAATCGTACGGTAATTTATTTTTACAAAACAAAGAGTATACAAAATTTTATTCGCAGCACGCATGAATCGTAAACCGAGCGTAAATAAGTGTAAATACGTGTAAAGGTAGGAAATATGGTAAGCAGTATAAGCCATGCAAAAACTGTACTGTATATATGTTGGGGCGCAAAAAATAACTTTTTACCGCGCCACCGAGAAGTTTTGCAACTCAATTCCGACCAAATTTGACAGAAAATTAATGAAAAGGTACGGTTTTACGTCACAGTGTCGGGTTCGAAGAAAAAAATTTCTCTTCAAAACAGTACGCGACCCACTTTACGCCGTTATTGAGCAAAACCATGTGACATCAACAAATCATTGATTTCAAACAACAAGACTATACGGTCTGTATTAACGAATTTACAAAACTTTTTTCGAGTTTTCCTTTCCTTTTTTTCTTTTTTCCCTTAAATTTGTCACAATAATACAAAGGCAAGACAACAAAACAACATGTATCGAAGTTGGCGTCAAAAAACCAGTAAACCAGGCTGTGAAACATACCTAATACAAATTAATTTAAAAAAAAAAAAACTGAAAAGAAGCACAAAATCGAATAGATTCCGGTTTCGCACAAGTTTTCAAGTATGTTTTCTAAGAAAATCTACATATTAAAATTGATCTGGTATTGAGGCCCAGGATCGGGGGTAGGTTTGTTTATCATCTCATGACCCAAGACAACTTTTGGCACAAATTACCTTAATTTTTTTATATACATACATATTTCTGTTTAATACCGTACAGGTCGCAATAATTCTCATTCGATAATCGTGAAATTTAATACACATTAATCTTGACACGGAGGAACCCTATCGTTTTTGGTCCAGATCGGCCGGATATTACGTCCAGTACATCTTATTATGTTAAATCTTTGAAGCTTAAATGGTTCTAAAACGCGTAATTTTCAACCAACAGTCACGAAATGTGGTACAGACATTGAATACGTTATATTGTAACATTCTGAAAAATTTGGTTTCAATCGGCTAAACGGTTCACCTGTGAAAGTGAATTGAAAAAAATATATATAAAATATAAATTAATGCAATGCAGAAAAAAGGCTCGCAACGCTTTTTGTCGTAAAGACGAAAAAGATAGTCCAAGTGACGCAGGTAACTTGTTTTTCTCTGGAATTTTATTTTTTTACATTTTTCTCAGAAACTACTGAACTAATAACCACCAAAATTTTACCAGACTTGCACTTACATAAGGACATTCTATCTTGAAAATTTCAGCCCAATCTCTTTCGTAGTTTCATCAAAATCCCAGAAAAACTACTTTTCCAGAAATTTTTTGTTCTCCAGTTTTCTCAGAAATTATTCAACCAGTAGGCATCAAACTCCTATCAAACCTAGTCCTATATAAGAATCGACTTTTCAGGAAAATTTAAACTCTATCTCTCCTAAAGTTTTGTCTAGACCGTCAATCAAGTATTTAGGCGATACATGCATAATTATATATATACATACCTACCTGAAATATTCATATAAATATATTGATTTATAATTATAATTATATATTGATATATGATGTATAACCTATATAGGTACAGAAAACAAATTAGGTCAAAATGGGAAATCTGTGTTATTAATTTTCTTTTGCTTTGAAATGGAAAATTTTCTCTACCTCCACCCCTAACCCTAACACTTTGGAGCGATCAATTTTAATACCCCGTTTGTAAGCGAACTTGATAAAAAATTAAAAACTGACATGGCAAAGAAATCATGCCAAAAACAACTTTTTGGAATAGTTACTAGTAGTAAGAGGGCACCTTGAGGACAATTTCTTTACCGTTGACTGGAGCCACCTGTCAATGGTAAAAGTCCATCCATTTTCCTCTCTCCGCAAGTGTGTTAGTCCAAAGAAATGTTATCCTATTACCATTGACCCGAAGGGCCGTAGCGGCGGTAAATTTCCCTCCAATCATCGGAGAATTTTCTCGTCATCGGGCGTTAGTTGGTTGAATTTTTTTTACAGGTGAAATTTTTTTTTTGGGCGTGAAAATATTTTTGTGATGCGCATTTGTAGTGAACAAGAAAAAATTTTTTTTCTGGAGTGAAAAAATATTTTTTGGATTTAGAAAATTTTTTGTGAAAAAAAGTTGACAAAAGTTATTTTAATTATTTCGGTGTGTTGTTAATTTTTGGTAGTGAGTAAAATAGTATATATATAGGTGCACTTGCTCCGGATTGTCAGTGGCGACTTACGCGTGCTCTTGTAAACACCTCTGAGTTGTAACACTCCGACTGTTAATAACTGGAAAAAACTTATTGCTATTTACTTGTTGATTATTACGATTTACTGTGATTTTGTTGTGATTGAGAAAAATAGATTCGAAATTTTTGAATTCTGTCAACCATTTGGTTGGTGGTGGTGTTGGCGGTGTCATCGGTGGTACCGGTGCTAGTGGATACGATGCGTGCAGGAAGTTGACCAATTTAAAACCAAACTACCTGTACAAACTTTAGAATGTGCGTGCTCTCGATACCCGTTTCGGTCGATCGATGGTCACACATTTGTATGGTGGCAACGACAACGACGTTGATGGCGACAATTGTGGATTTTCTATTTTACTGCCGTGTCGTATAGTCGACCAATTACCGGATGACGAGTCCGTTAGTGTTTTCAATTGTGAGGTTGGTGGCGTTTATGTGCGTGGTCTGAAATCATCACCATCAATGGTGGTGGAGGGGGTGGTGGCGTCGTCGTCGTCATCAACTGAGGGTTTTATTAATTTGGAATTTATTAGTCGTGACAACGGGGATAAAAATTATGTGCGAAATTTCAACGCCATAACCGAGCCCGTATTTTTGGAGTTGCGGAAATTCTGCGATTTGAAAATAATTCGGTGGTACGAAGTTAGAAAAATTTGTGCTACCGACACCCCTTACGGTAGATCCCTGCTAGCAACATGAAAATGTAACGATGATGATGATGATGATGATGATGGCAACGGCAATGGAGGCGAATTCAATACATTTTTCCCACCCCGTTTAGCGAAAATGTTGCCCGACGACGTGGCCGTTGATTCGTTTGCTGTGGGGGTAACATGTGTTTGTGTATTAAGTGTTGCCGACAACGCCTACTATACTGTTGACTTTGATTTTTTGAATAAGCAACCACCTAAAAAGTTGTTGGATCGGAATTGGTGTTGCACCAAACATTGTTTTTTCATCCCCTCCAAACAAGTCGATGGAATGGCGTGTGTCAAATGTACAGCCTACGGTACCTGTTACTGCCGTTGTCGTTCCTACATTCGAAAAATCCCGCTTAATACGTTTTTAGAAGCCTGCAAAATAAAATATTTAAAAATTGTAACGTATTATAAAATTATTAAAATCTCCCCTGTCGATACACGCTACAATAATTGAGCCCTAATAGCAAATTTAATTTTACCTGGTGAAAATGCAAAGTTTAGAACCTTCCTCCCAAATTGCCTTAGTAAAATTTTCGAAAATAACCCACTATCCTTAGCGCATTTTATTGACGCCGCCAAAGGATTGTACGTTATCGGCGTACGTCGTAATGGTGTCATCGATCTCAAATTTGCAAGAGAGAATGAAAAATAAAATACCATCACCACCCGTCGTCCTATGCGATTAAAATGAAATTTAAAAAAAAGGGTAGATTGGTAGCCGCAGCAGCTGCAGCAGTTGTTGCATCAACGGAAGACGACAACGACGAGGAAGAAGACAAAGACAGTGACTACCTGTCGTGTGAGTGTGTGGGTGAGTGTGCGTGAAAAAATAAAAATAAAAATTAGAGTGTGCGTGCTGATTGTTGTCAATTGTCAGTCTTGTGTGTGTGTGTGAGTGTGAAAAAATCAAAGTGCCGGTGTGCAAATAAAAATCAAAGTGTGCGTGTATGCGTATGAGTGAAAAAAATAAAAATCTTATTGCCGATTCACGCCGACGACTACCTGCACTGTGAGTGTGTGTGTGTGTGTGTGTGTGTGTGTGTGTGTGAAAATAATAATTCGAGAGTGGGTTGAGGATGATGACAAAGACGACGACGATGACGACGACGAACTTCAATGCGATCGCAAAAAATAAATAAATAAAATAAAAATCTGAATGCCGATCGACTACGCCAACTAGTGTGTGCGAATAAAATCCAAGTGTGCGTGTGTAATGACGATCACCATTTAAAATAAATAAAATAAAATAAAAATCTGTGTGCTGAATCATGCCACCGACTACCTGTCGTGTGAGTGTGTGTGTGTGTGTGTGTAAATCATAATAATAAATCGAGAGTGAGTGAGTGAGTGAGTGGGTTGAGGAAGACCATTAATGTGATCGCAAAATAAATAAAATAAAATAAAAATCTGACTGCTGATCGACTACCTGAATTACGAGTGTGTGCGTGTGCGGGTGTGTGTGTGTAATGACGACCGCCATCTTCGAATGATTTGAAAGAATGAGTGAAAAAATGGCTAAGTCAAATATTTATACTCAGGGTGAAATACGATAACCAACCAATCAGGTGCATGTATCGGTATTGTCTACTGTGATTGGTTCCTTAATGATTGATCATTTTACTATAAATATTACAACCCATCCCCTTTCCCTTCAGTGTTATTTTGTCAGACGGCGAAGCTCTTGTCGGTTGACTATTGAAAAATACCACACCCCGCTCTCACTCAACACGATTTAACAAATATATTTGCGCTCTTTCATCCCTTCATTCTCCGCTAATTCATCACTCTGGAACCTCTGCCGACGCGCCTATCAGTATACCCGACTGACTCGCGTATTTTCACCTTTTCGGACTTATAAAAAATACGTAAAACTTTTTCAAATTTTTGCGAACACTTTCATATTTTTCCTAATTTTTCTTGGCGGTGAAAAGGTCGTCCGTTACATCGTTCGGACATATTTTCACAGCTATTAAAGAATATTCCACGAATATTACGTGTTTTCGGACTTGTAATAATTTTTAAAAAAACTTTTTTAATTTTTTCCGAATTTCTGTTGACCAAAATAGTATATATATAGGTGTTGTTGGAACAGTACCTCAGTTGTGATCCGACTGTCTTACTGTTTGGACGCGATTTTTCTCTCGCAAAATATTTTCACCATTCTACCGTAGTATATATACTTGTGTAGTTTGATTTTGACCTCAGTTGCGATCTGACTGTCATACTATACGGATGCATTTTTTGCAGTCTCTCTCTCTCTCTCTCTCTCTCTCTTGTTTAAGCAAATTGAAAAAAGAATAATAATAATAGCTTTTAAAAATAGCGCCGAATTCCAAAATCATCTTGAAACTGTTCTACTTGCGCTCAACCCCGTAGTCCCTGACGATAATGTCGAAAGGCGAAAGGTGATTACAGCGATTAACGTGCTGGTCAAACTAGCTTTCCCACTCAAACCAAACATTAAAATGGTCACCCCTCACCTCATGCCTAACCTGGAGTAAAATAAAAAGAAAAAGAAAAAAGTTAAGACCGCACCGCTCGCTGACATCCAAGTAGAGTTTATGGGTTTGCGTCAAACTCGACCTGCTTGTTTGGATGTTCGATGTACGAAAATTTCCAAACCCAAACCCGAAATCGATCTTTTCGAATACATCGCTAACCAAGATTTCAGTGCTAGCGATTTGGAAAATGTGAAAAATAATCTTTTGGCCCCTTAGGAAAAATTGACATAACCGAACCCACCCACGTCTCACCATCTAGACCATCCATCTTGTCGCAAGCGCTAGCCAATATTACGATTGATTTGTCATCATCATCATCATCATCATCATCATCATCACCATCATTTGAAAACGGCCCTTCTCAGGGCCAACCTCTCCCCGTTCTTACAGGCGTTCAGATGGACGAGTTACTCGGTGAATTGGAACTATCTTGGGATGGTTTAGAATTCAACGATGTACCTCTTATTCCAATCGCCTTAGAACTTGAGGAGGACTTGGTGAAGGAACTGTTGGCCAAATTGGAGTTGTCCAAGGATAGCTCCGATGAAAGCGTAAACGGACTTTCACATAATATTAAGACGAAGGAACTGTCAGCTGAAACAGTGTTGTCTTCGGACCACACTTTCGAAAGCGTTGATAGACCTTTACCTATTTTTAATAATAATAATAATAATAATTTAGTGGAGGAACTGTTGGCTGAAATGGAGCTGTCCGATGACGACAGTTCCGATGAAAACGTAGACGGACTTTCACCTAGTTTTAAAGGTAATATTAAGGACCAAAAAAATTTAGCTTTAAGCGTATTCTATGCAGAGGCTACGTCACCTCTATTTAATTTTAGTAGCATGCCTAGTCTAAGTCCTGTAAATATGAACATTCCCGTGGATCCACCTTCCCAAATGCCCGTGTTAACCCCCAATGAACGTGTGAAGGCTGTTGTGCAAAATATTTTCCCCGATGTCGCGGTTGTTGAGAGTGCGGACAAAAGTGTTGTTGTTGCGGCCATTGACGTTGAGAGTGTAGTTGAGAGTGTTGTTGCGGGTGTTAGCGTTGAGAGTGCAGCCACGAGTGTTGTTGTTGCCGTTGCCACCCCTGACTGGCCGTATGCCAAGAAAAATATTAAAATGAACCAACCCCCGAAAAAGTCAAGAAAAACAAAGAATGCTGCTGCTGTTTCTGTGAAGGAGACCAAGTTGTGCGATATTTTCCCCTTCAAGTATGAGTTTTTCCCACAACGTCGTGCCACACCCCGTGTGTGTAAAGTGAAGACACCCAACTTCTTACCTGAATTGGGGGCTACTTTCCCATTTAAAAAATCATTCTTCACCCAGTTAACCCCGTACAATGATCGTGATCTGAGGTGTGCGTTGTACGAGTTGAAGCAGTTGTTGGATCGTGTGTCCCAGCCGAAATTACCTCTTGACCCCCCTGCATCTTCGGACAAGCAAAGTGTGTTGAGAAAGGTTTACTTCGGGGGTGGTGGTAGTGGTGGTAGTGGTAGCGGGGTGGTGGTGGGACTTGGTGAAATGTTTCCTTTTGGCGATGAAATATTTTCCCATGACCGTGTCAATGGAGGGAATGTGGGTAATGTTTTCGCGTTTCATGGGGATGTTATCGTTTCACCACGTAAACGTCCCCAGTTAAAATTTATCAATATTTGGGAAATCAATCAGCGGTACATACCGAAATTTCAAAATTATATTCTGGACTACAAAATCCAGTTAAAAAAAATCTCCCCCAAATGACGGATGGCGATCTCATCACCAAAGCACTCGACGAGATGATCGCCTATGGTAAGATGAAAAGCGAATGGCAACAGGGGGATAAAATGAATATCGTGGTGAGTAATGCAAAATTTAACAACCCCATCTCTACGGGGTACGCTTATACCGATATGACAAAGAAACTTAAAGAAAAAGTAACTCAAATTCTAACTTCTGACAAAAGTGTTGTTCTGACTGAATGCATTTTCACCTTACACGTAATCAACATGCCGCGTGGTTCAAAACCCAAAAAAATACTGAACTTGGCCACTGACAAACATTTGAAACGCTGCATACTGCGCATTCAAAATAACAATATGTTGTGTGCCCCACGGGCCATTGTTACTGACGGATGGCCCGTATTTTGTATCAATCAACTCGATTTTTACAATTTTATGAACCACAATTAGTTCCAAATCAATAATTTTACGTAACTCGACTATACCTTTACCCACTTTGTCATTGATTTTATCAAAATAACTATTATCCTCCAAACTAAAACCGTAGAATTCCAAATGAACGGAACTATCGATTTTATGAGCTAATATCTTGAAACCATACACATTCTGATTAAACAGTGAAACCGATTTCTCATCGGGCAACACTATTCCTATTCTCGCAGGTAGGTACACTTGAAACATCTCATCATCATTGTCTTTACCAACTCTGTCGCAGGTAGGGGAAAAATCTGAAACGGATGGAAGTGTTGTGGCTACTGCTGTTACCACCACCACAGACACCACTGCCACAACCACCACCACCACCATCTGTACGACTCAATATCACAAAACCCATGATATTTTTATCAAATTCTCGCACCAAATTAACATCGGGCATGAATTTTACAAACTTGGGTGGCAGGAAAACTTTGAAATAATATTGCTTGCCAATGTCTAAAACTTGGGCTATCAACCCACAACCAAACTGGGTTTCAATTTCACTAACATCGGTAATGTTGTAAAAATATTTTATTTTCAACTCGGCCAACTTATGTACTGGTAGCACTTTCACGCAAGGACAGGCAGCCAAATATCTAAGAACCTCGCGATGACGTTTCTTCAGAAAATTCTCATCTAAACTGGCCAAATCCATCGTGCGAGCAGCAGCAGCAGCACACATGTCACAGAAAATCGCAATAAGTTTTTTCCAGTTAATAACGGTCGGAGGGTTACAACTCAGAGATGTTTACAAGAGCACGCGTAAGTCGCCACTGACGATCCGGAGCAAGTGCACCTATATATATACTATTTTACTCACTACCAAAAATTAACAACACACCAAAATAATTAAAATAACTTTTGTCAACTTTTTTTCACAAAAAATTTTCTAAATCCAAAAAATATTTTTTCACTCCGGAAAAAAATTTTTTCTCGCTCACTGCAAACGCGCATCACGAAAATATTTTCACGCCTGGAAAAAAAATTTCACCTGCGAAAAAAATTCAACCAACTAACGTCCGATGACGAGAAAATTCTCCGATGATTGGAGGGAAATTTACCGCCGCTACGGCCCTTCGGGTCAACGGTAAAAGGATAACATTTCTTCGAATTAACACACTCGCAGAGAGGGGAAAATGGACAGACTTTTACCAGTTGACAGGTGGCTCTAGTCAATGGTAAAGAAATTGTCCTCAAGGTGCCCACTTACTACTGTTACTAATAGTCCAAGACAAATATTGTCTGAAAAAGGAAAAAATCTCATCAAAGGTTTCTTTGCAGAAAATGTTTCGTTAAGCTTCCTCTAATATACCCAACCAAAACCAACTTCTGGAGTCAGGAAGGAATATTCCGCAATTGCGGATAATGCTCCCTTAATTTAGTTTTTTACAAGTATCTCAAAAAATATGGCAAATACAATCTCGAAAGTTTAGCGAAAAATTATTCTTCCTTCAATTCCAAATCCATTAATGAATAATAAGACCCAATTTGGTGCAGAGTTAGCGCCATAGGTATGAGGGTTGAAAAACCTAAATATTGAAAAAATTATGTTTTTGGAAGAAATTGCGTAATAACGGACAAATATAAGAGATACGAGATTTGAACCTCAGTAAAAAGTTATTCCTCTTTAAATTTGGAATCTATTGACGTATAATATAACCTTCATTCATTCAGCAGACTAGTCATAAGGGGGCTGCAAGTCAAGTCAATAACTCTAAAATGTAGTCATAGTCAAAGAAAGTTTGAATGTCAAGTGGAAATGAATCGCCTCAAGCTGTAATTCCGTACACGTCCTTAATTTGTCTTCCAAAACAACACACCTAAAGTTCCATCGCATCTTACATGGGAGTTATCTCCTAGGGGAAAAATTGGCGGTAAAAAAATACGGTTTTTAATATGTATTTCATTCAATTATTATTTTTCTATAAAAATTACTTTCACAAAAGTATTAAAACGTTAAAAATTTTATAAAAAAGGTAATTATATTTTTTTGGTAAAACAAATTGTTTTAGAGAAATTTAAGGTTAGACATGAGGTAAGTTCTCACTACCGAGAGAAAGTTGAAAATTTTTTGCTGTTTTGAATTAAATTTCGGACCTGATAAGTCATACCTATTTGTGAAAACATAGTTAAAACCCCTAAAAGAGTTCATCGACTAAATATATAAGTATGTTAAATGAAGAAAGCAGGCAAGCTTACTCTTGAATTTGTCTAGTTAAATGAATTTTCACATGACTCTCATATATTTGGTTAAGTTTTTAGATAATTAGTTCCAAGATAGATTCCCTTTTTCAGCAGAATTTCTCCTTTACCTTGCAAAATTTTCTTTCTGTGTTGTAAGTGCTTTAACTGCTTACAATTTTTGGGTAATTATTCTGAAATTCTATCAAAATACCTGGAAGTAATTTTCAAATCGTTCTCATTGCTTAGTTTAAAGATCTGTTTCAGACCTACATGTAATTTACATAGTTTTCTAAACCAAAATATAGCTGAAAAATTACAACCACTAAATTAAACAGCATTTAATTTTTTCCAATGTTTTCGAACAACAAGTAACACCAAAAACCTTGGCTTCTATACAACAGAATAACTAAAAAACTGCAGCAGAGTAAGTATAACCAATTCGACCGTTTTAGGAATGAAATTTGTACACAATGATGTTTCGCCAGGTTTCACCAAAGGAGAGAAAGAGAGATAAAAAAAAAACCCTAAAATTTCTAATGTTTTTCTGTCGATTACGTCACACTGAAAAAAAAAAGAAGAGGGGAAAACCGAGTAAAGCAAATATTTTCACACGACTTAACTTCGTTTCGACGTCGAATTCTTCGACCGAATTAAATAAATTATTTCCAACAGCGCCTATTAAATGATTTTTTTTTGTACTCTTTTGCCCGCACCTTCCACTACCTTTTTCTTTGTACTAGAAAAAGTTTCGCGACTATACTTTTCACACAGACACCTCCACATTCGACATTCGTCAATGGTGGTTGAGCTTTTTTTGCTCGAATATTGGTTGGATTTTGAATTAATAAAAATAAAAAAAACTTGTTTTTTGTTGTTGTTTTCACGTGAACGCAGTAGCATCTTGTCGGAGTAGGCACAAACAAATCGACATCACAAGAAGACAGAATGAATTCCGACTGGAGCGGAAGGAAGTCGAAAAAAATAACCGTTAACAATGCACGAATTCCAGCCTAATCATTCGGTGGTGTAATCGCAAACTTTGATGCTACACCTACTGCAATAACTGCATACTACTGTCTGTAGAGTAAAGAAATACTGGTGGTGCTTCGCTTATATATGCCAGCATCGTGGTTCCGCACAAAATGGCGGGAAAAAAATTCTACTTGAGTACGGTTCCCTCGTAGCTAATGGATCGTAGAATTTTCGCGAAACTCGCATTATATTTCGTCGCTAATCGTAATGCATGGAACTGCTGGCAAAAGTAGGACACGCAGAACTTGGCGAGAAAAGTTCACGACAATACCAATGAAGTGGGCGCAAAAAGTTTGCATTCTCCGCGTTTTCACGCAGCAAGGCGGTAGCGCGATAAAAATTACATAAGATTCAATAAAAGCGTTTCAAAACTCGTTTTTAACGTAAACTTATGAGTTCGAGGATTTGTTCAGAGGTGTTTGGAAATTAATATACTAAAAGTCCTTGAATCTTACAGGAGAGCCAACTCTAGGACATAAAAGAATGTATACCTTATTTTGATTTTTAGCAAATATCTACGAAATAGTTAGTTTTAAGACTGAAATAATTATGCGCAATAACAAAGTTGATAAAATTGTCTACAAAAAACGTTTGTGGAAGGCACAGAAGCGTGCGCACCTATTAAGTATGCATGCGCCAAACGTATTAAATTAGCTACTATGGAAAAGTGGCAACCATGTGAAGTCTTTAAAATCTCCACAGGTCACCCAATGGTATAAACAACGATACAACCAATAAGAAAAATTATGTCAGAAGTTCCATTGCCTCTACCTCATTCTCTATAGGTTGTTAATTCTACCAATTTAAATTGGATTACATTCTGACAGATTTTTGGTACCTTCAGCGAGGGGCAAGTAGCTGAATGTGTTCCGAAAGAACTGGAACCGATGACGTCACACAACACAAAACCGATTTGCACCTGGGAACTTCGCCAACCTGTATGATTTTAAAGAGACACCAAAAGAAATTCGCCATCATATACATATTAAATGACAGCAGGCCACAGTTAATCAGCGAATTTTTAATACATATTCGCTACAAATCAAGAGTCGCCAATTCCGATTAATTTTTTGAATCCTACATAGTTTTTGAGAGCTCTGTCAATATCGTACTGTTTTTCAATAAAAAATTGGCGAGTAACAGAAGTGCACCTGAAAATATGTTTGAAAACAAAAAAGGAAATAAATTTTGTAAAAATGAATCCAAAAAAATGTACGCTTTTATAAGTGTAAAATCATAACGGGGTAACAGATCAATAGAGACAATCTAGATCACAATTTACAGATCCCAGCAATATTGCAATCTAGATCGTGATCTTTAGATCAATCTAATAAGGCAATATAATTAGTTAGATTGTTTCCTCATTTTTTATATCAGTTCCTAATTTTCTTTCCTTCACCTGTATCTACCACGAAAAAAATTGAAAAAGAAGGAAATTGAAAGTAAAACAATAAAAGGTTGAGACATTTAAAAATTACTAGCTGCCCGCGGTGTCAGCTTTGCTTGACAGATGGGTTTGTTACTGACCTAAGATCTCCGGAAGTTCAAACATTCATAACTTCGCCACCAAAGGGGCAAAGTACCCCAGAGTATGATAAAAATCTTCCTAGAAACAACATAAATAATTCCTCAAAATTTCAGAGCTATCGGTGAAGAACTTTCGGAGATCTTAGGTTAGTAACAAACGAACATTTAAATTTTTATTTACAGAAAAAGATATATAGAAGATTATACTGATTATTCAATACAATAATTTTACCGACTAATTTTTTGAAGCAGATACAGGTACGAAGAATGGAAAGTAAATTATAAAATAATTTTAATTTTGACTTTTCAGTTTAGTCCTTCGGACAAAATTTAATAACACATAATTTAATGATTTCACAATTGTTACAAAACATCTAATCTAATGATATAAAATATCAGAAAAATGGTGATCGAGATACCAAAATCAGATCATTTTTTTAAAGTGATCTAATGATTCATGATTGCAATCTTAAATCAAGATCTATTGATCTAATTATGAAAGATCTGTGCCCCACGCTACGTAAAATGTTGTGTGAAACCAAGAGATGTTAATACTATAACTAGATATCGAACTCAGAAAAAAGTGAAGTCAACTCCCATCATCTTTGAATTAGGCATAAGCACCACATAAATACATGGATAAAATACGATTTTCATGTCCACTGGTTTTGGGTATATTATATATTTAAAATAGATGTAATAAAGTAATAATATCACATTTTTATTCATTTAAAAAAAAAAATTTTTTTGCATAAATCTATAATATACCTAAAACTAAAATAAATGAAATATACCCCATATTTTAAAATATAATTTGACTTGAAAATCCCATTCCACCTAAGTATTTATCTGGTGCTTATACTCTATTCAAAAATGGAAATGGTTGACTTCACGTTTTATCCCTGTAAAAAGATAGGAGTTCTATATCTATTCAAAGTATTAACGCCTTTGATGGAACCTAGCACACTCCCAAAGATACACACACTTATGTACTTCACTTTTCACAATATGAATACTGTAGCATTAAACAAACACGATTGTTTGAGCCAGGACAACCTCATATCACTTTATAACAGATAAATTGTTTGAAAACTATAAGAGATACAAAAAAAATGGATGGAAACATAAGTAGAAAATTTTATCAACTATATTTTTGTTAAAGGTACACATTTTGGAAAGCCACAAAATTGGCTCACCTTAGAGATTCTGGAATTTTCAGTATATTAGTCTTCAAACACCTCCAACTTCCAAGCAAATCCTAAAAGTCAAAAACACTGCCCCAAAAATTTCTGTCTTGAAATCATTCTTCAACTAGACCATTAGATATTTTTTTTAATATGTATCACAATTTGCCTATTTATGAATTGATTTTTTTTGTTGTTTCATTTCTCCTCTCCATAATTAATTTTTATGTTTTCTCATTTCAGTATAATTATCACCACTATGTAAGAGTGCGAGTAAAAAATTGTAAATTTTGACTTTACATCAAATTAAATATTCTGGAGATGGTTCAATCTAATGTAATCAAGAAAATATGTCAGATCAATAACCTACAAGGACGAACAATATCGATATGACTTATATTTTTATTTCCATTGAATGAAGATTGTCTACATGACGCTACATAATTTTCCTCAACGGACACCACAGATAAATAAAAAATACATGAATACGCTATGATCCATCCATAATATAAATTACTGATACATGAGACATTTTTCTTCCTAAAGGCTCTAAATGAAATTCTAAGGCGTTAATTTTTCAATTAATTTGTATCATAACTGTTTATCAGACAAAAAAAAGGTGCGAGTTCCAATGGGGACTCATGAAGGTTTGATGTGTAAACATAATAGTGTGGTTGTGAGTATACCACACACCTACACAGCAACAGTTATAATATTATAAGACGTACGAGCTATGATTGTAATTCTCATTTCAGCTTCAACCAGAGTACTAGAATGAGAGCTAAAATGTTTACACATCAAAAAACAATAGATGATTCCACTAATAAAATAATTTTCAGAAGACCTTATTCTTCAGGGAATAATATTCAAAGATCAAGTGATTTTCACTTGAATCGGGTTTGCCAGAAAATATATATCACACGCATGACACAGTTCGCGACGAAAATAGATAACACAGATTTTTATGCTAAATAAAACCAGCCAAATTCTTTTTTTTTTGTTTTCTCAAATTTTACAACACTAATGATTTTATAATTTAATAATTTTCTTCTTCAGTAAGTTGTAACACATTATTAGGCCTAAATTAATTCACTTCTGCTTGATTTATTTATCTAGGCAGGAAAAGTCGACCTTTCAACATAACAGGCGAAGGCTAATATATTCTATAATTAAATTCTGATGTATCTAGAGTAAATATCCACTGATTAATATATTGCGAAAGTTGGAAAGACAGAAAAAAATCCAGCCTTAAGTCTTGGCTAATCTTATTCCAATTTAGCCACATGAGGACCGACAATTGGAAACGCTTTTTAGCTCATTAATTTACTCTTCGAAACCATCCATCTACAATCATTTTCTACTTTACTCGGGAAGGAAACTTCCACTTCATCGCCAAGCAGCAACTTAGTTGGCTTCACAAAATAATTACACCTCATAAATTTCTACATAGGTTCTGAATTTTTCTCATTTTCCAAGTTACAGGCCAAATTATTTTTCGAAATCGATTCAAGCTTTAGTGGATACTTTCAACGTGAAATTTTTTTTCAATAACTTCATTTTCAATTTTAATCTATATAATACATATCAAATTCAGATCCATGAAAACCAGATTTAGTCATTAGAACAAACAGGATCTCACTGACTTTTTCATTGTGATAAAAAATCGATACGCGTTTTCTCTATTTTTTGTGTTATCAGCAACTTCAGTCATTTCCACTAACAAAATCTGAAACGAAGATTTTTCGACTAAACGCTTGAAAATATTCACACAAATTATTATAGTAAAGACATTACATTTTCACAAATTTTACAGCAAGTAAAGGTAGCGTATTTACCGCCGATTCCAATTTTAAAACGTCAAATAAAACCCATCCAATCGTAACGAGGCTGAATTTCTAGCTGCTGTCAGTCAAAACACTTGGGTGTCACTGCCACATAAAAGAAAAGCATGACGCACCAATCTCATTTAAACCCTCTCTGGCTGCATCTCAATCCTCGACAAAGGCACCCAAGTCCAAACAACCAAAACCCACACAATTATTAAGCATCCAAAATGTCTTACAAATAAAGCATCGAACAAGTTCTAACGATTTATGAATTTGTAAATACACCACTATACTATCACTACCGCCACTACCACCACTGCCACCACTACCATCACCATTACCTTCCAAATAAATTACGTCCACTCCCTAAATCTACTAGAATATATGCTACCTTCATTCCATTCTCATGTTTTGTAGAACTTTAGCCCACTAATATACATAATTAGACAAAAGTTATCACCGACTAACCGCACGTTTCTCGCATCAGCTGTAATTTTCGTTCACAAAATACGCATCCGTTGTCACTTTCGTTTGAAGTTCAAAAAACTTTTCTTGTTCCAATTACCTGTTTTATTTTTTGTTGCTTTTTTGACCATCTCTTCGCTTTTTCACGCTTTTCCATTGAACCGGCCCCTTCAACCCTTCGTCGCCACGAAGCGACGTTTTTTTGCGCGCGAAATTTAACATGCCTAGCCTACCTTTCTAGTTCCTACTGTCCCTCTTCCTTCTCTCTCTTTCACACACTCTCTCACTCTCTTTCTTTCTGCGAAATTTGCACACAAAATCGAACGCATATAATATTCGATCCAGTTTTCACCGCAGCAGGGTTAGGAAAAACGACGAAAATTTTGGTCCAAAATTTGTTACTTCGTATTCCAGACTCGAGAGGAGTACACACAGTAGCGATAAGAAACGAATTTTCTTCACTACCTTCAACCAGTGAAAAAAAAAAGAAAAAGAGAGGAAAAGAGAGAAAAAAAATTAGAGAGGTTGGGAAAAGGTCAATAATTTGTCCGAAGTGTGAAGGACGTAAAGTAAGAAGTGTAAGAAAGAGAAAGAGGACTGCCGGAGAGGAAATGAAAAAAACTGGAACTCACGACAAAAAGCTTACTTACTTACTATACACAGGGTAATATGTACAAGGGACACGAATCTATCTTTTTTTTCTTCTTTTTTCTCCCTCCTGAGCCCCCTTCCTTCAACTAAACGAGAAGCCGAAGACGAGATGGTTTTCTTCTGCTGCCTTCGCCGCTGTGTGAAGTGTAATACGTTTAGAGAACCTCGTAAAACATAATGACGTCATTACCGGACTTACGTCACAGCGAAAGCCATAAAGGTATACGGCGAAATGGCGTTTTCTTTGGGACATACGCCGGCGCACACCGGCTCCACTTTCACGCCACTTTTCGCCGCGAATCGATTTTTTGGGGGCAGCGCACCAGAAAAGGCAAATCGTGTACGATTTTACATGTACAAGCGACAGCCGAATATTCGACCGACCAATTTTCAGTCGAGTTTCCGAGGAGTAAGAGTGGAAAAGAAGGGAAAAAATAACGAAGAAAAAAGAGAGAAAAAACTTTGTGGCATAGAAAATAAACGGCGGCGGCGACGACGGCGGAAGAGTAATTTTCAAAATCATATGAAAACCGTATTCGATAATAATCGTTCTTTAATCGACGAGCATCGTCGAAAAATCGGCTGAAATGTGAAAATAACGAATCATAAAACAGCCGGAAAATTAATAAAACATTTGACACTTTCAGAGGGAAGTTCCAAGATAATTTTTTTTTTTTTTTTTTCTGGAAAAAGGATTGGCTACAATAAGCTAATTCAGTTTCTGAACAAATAAAATCACAATTTTCGAACAAACGTTCTCATAAGAAAATTAATTAGAACTAAAATAACGAATCACAGAACAGTCATAAAATTAATGAAAAAATTGATACCACTTTTATAGGAAATTCAAGACAATTTTTTCCACAAAAAACTTGCTCATAATAAGCTAATTCAATTTTTAGGCCTATTTTACAGAAAATGAAATCAATTTTTGACCTAACATTCTGAAAGAAAACAAGTATGAAAATAACGAATCACTAAATAGCAGGAATACTAATGAAAAGTTGGTGCTTCTGTACAGGAAATTCACGATAATTTTTTTGAAAACTGACTTGGCTAGAGTCCACGATAAGTTAATTCACTTTTTAGGCCAATTTTACGTAAAATAAGATTAATTTTCGAACAAGCATTCTCAAAAGAAACGAATGGAAGAACAACGAATAACAAAATCGTGAAAAAATTTTAATTTCACAAGAAAATTTCTGGAATTTTTTCTGAAAACAGAATCGGCCCAAATAAACACTGCACCGATGCGTTCAATTTTCCAAGAAACATTCTCAAAGAAAAATAAGTATGAAAATAACGAATCAAAAAATAGCCAAAAAATAGATGAAAAACTGGTACTTTTAGGAAATTTATAATAATCTTGTTTCAAAACAGATTTGGCTAAATAAGCTAATTCAATTTTCGAGTTCGTTTCACGAGAAATAAATTCAATTTTCCCACAAACATTTAAAAAAAAAAAGTGAAAATTTAATCCAAATGCATAATTATCTGAGGAGAAAGTACGTAGTCTAACGGCTCACGCAAGTTCACAGCTAACTACTAAAAAGCAAAAATAAGCAAAAATTATCGATGACATGCCTCAAGCTACTAAGGGCTGCTTTAATTCATTCACACATTCATTCATTCGCAGAAAATGGTGAGAAGAAAATTGTATTTTCAAGATTTCAACTTGATATTTTAACATTATCCTGGAGTGGCAGCAGTCAAAATTAGCACCAACAGAACTCATAAAATAATTGAATACTTATTAAACCCTTCAATTCGGGTAAAGCCAGCGTGACCATATTTTTTACCTTCCACAATTTTTCTCTTTTTCGTAAATTAAAACTTTAACTGGTTAGTGTTCTTGCTCCAAAATAGGCTTAAAGCCATTTTTGGGGAAAAGAATTTCTCATTTCAAATATGTCTCTTAGAAACGTAGCTAAAAAGTAATTTTTTCAAATTAATTTGAGCTAAAGCGAATATTTTCATTCGAGTATGCTAAACTTGGATTGATGTTAGCCGGAAAATTAACAACCGACATCTGGAAGCCTTCTACAAAACAAAATTCTAACGCACAAAGCCACGCTAGAAAATTCAAGTTTTTTCTTGACAAAAAATAAAAAATCATAAATACCATAAAAATATTAAAATATCAAAAGTTTTTGGCAAGATGCTGAAAAATTACGTTAAAAACGAAGGGTCAAGGAAATTCATAATAGGGCTTCAAACTTCAACCATAAGCAGAACAATAACCGCTAAAGTCCTAAACAAACTAACAACACTGATTTGGGAACTGATAACTAAAACAAACATATTTCACATAACCAATAACTAACAACCAATTTTCACAAAATTCTGAAACCATTAACTGTAACAATTACCAAAAGGAATTGGTTGTTATTGGTTTTTCTTGAAATAATTGGCCCATCCTTATAGTACCAAAATCCAATTAGTTCACCTGTATTCAGGCCCATTAACAATGATGATAATTTTTTTTCTTCAAATAACTGAATTAAATGAACAAATAAATATAACTGATAGTTCAGAAACTACAACAAACACAAATTTCGTAAATTAAAATGAGATAAAAATTGTACAGTTCCTTAGGAATGGGGATGTTTCATCTCATAAGTGGCGCCATTTTATGTCTCAGATATGTCCTTTATTGTATTTGATACATCGTGATTTTGACATTAAAAAGTACATTGGTCTTATGGAGCTCTACTGGTCCAGTACTATATAGTCAAAGGTCACGGGTTGACTTTATCATGAGGTTATCAGTTGAAAATGCATCCAAACAAACAGTTTGACCCATCTATTTTGTTCAATAAAAAAATTGAAAGAACATTTTTAAAGGTCGAGAATTAAGTAATATTATATTAATTGTTATACAGATAGCCTATGATACCCTAAACAGTATGATTAACTTTCTACTTCTTGTTTTTTAAAAATTTTCAATTTGCTGGGTTAATAAAACAAAAGAAAGCCTGCTCTTCAGCCAGCTTCTTTATTTCATCTAGAATTATCTACTCTTCTCAGCAATAGTTTAAGATTTTTTCAAATCATTTCTATTTATAAACCATTAGGTGGATCGAAACAAAATTTAGCAGAATATGAGAATATAGGTAATATATTCGATATCTACCAAATTTTGTGACTGCTAATAAAAATTATGAATTTTCAAACCATTTAAGCCCAAAAAATGTAACATAATAGGATACACCAGACATACCATTCCATCCAGGCAAGGCCATAATAATGTAAATCTTTGTCTGGATCCAAATAAGTAAACTTCATTTCACAACTATCAGATAAAAATTGCGACGTGTCCACGTTTCATAAAAATGTGTGAATACATCACTATAATAAATGTAAAGAAACATAATCCGAGAGTTAAAATTAAAGCTGAGAAATTCACTCGGGAAATTAACAACGCATGCGCCACTACCCATGAAAAAAATGTTTGTTGCTTCCACCGAAACAATGAATTCTATACCTAGGTATGCCAGCAAAAATCCAAGGCTGGCACAGGCCAAAACACCATGGAGCGGCGCTTCACGGATTGTAATTATATATATGTACATGAATTTCAGCTAATAGTGCCAAAAGTTTCCTGGGATCATGAAACAAAAAACCATCAACCCTGGGTCTCAATACCAGATCAATTTTAGTAAGATTTTCTCGAAAATCTTCGAAAATCTACACAAAAAGGCAAACACAAAAAGGCGAAAACAAAAAAACAAATTCATAATTTGGCAATCACCATGCCGAACATAAAAAAGAATTTGGCGACGAATATTCTAAACTTTAAAATGAAAAGCCTAGACAGGAATTCCTATTTACAATATGGCAGAATATTATTAATAATTTATAATCGATTTTAAAGCAACTGGAATGGAATTCTGTATCTCAATCTGTAACCCAATGAGACAATGACTAATTTCATCACGAAAATTATGTTACAGGTTTGTTACAAGTCACAGAATTCCACCGGGTCAATCATTTTTGCGAATTTAACTTCGTGTTTCGCATTTACGTATCGATGGAAGTTCCCAGTAGGTATTATAAAGAACAGATTTATACACGTAAAGTGCGTGTTCAGAAATTCCAGAGTTACGGAACTAATTCACCTCAACTTAGAATATTATGCACTCATCTGAAATATATTTTTGCCAAATGAAGTCCCTCCCTTGCTGAATATTTCAGAAACAGGACAAAAACTTCGCTAAACCCCAACAAGAGATTAGATGGGCTCTGACACGAAGGAGAGAAATTCATATAAAGCAAGACTGTGGTAACACTGTACAACCGCTGACAGGGAACAGATAAGATGAAACAATATTTTGAGACTAGCCAATCATTTTTTACCAACCAAATTAGAAATGTTTGGATGCGTTTTTTTCGCAATGCAACTCTGTCAAAGATCTTAAATATTCTGGTTCAACTGATAACTGCTGAATTTCAACCGGGAAATAAAAATCATCTGGATGCGCCTCGGAATTAGAGCTGGCACATTTACACATGGCGCAGAATACAAACTATTGAAATTAAATTTAGGTGCAATATTTGATGACAAATTCCCATTTTGAATCCGAATCGGGGCTAATTATTATAAAAATTAATAAAAACAATCACCCTGGTAAATCACTAATTACAGGACAAATGATGACTGATTTTTTGGTCACCAGTGCATGTTTTGTAACTGATAACTGAACGGTCCATTGGTTTTCTCCGATGTAGATCGAGAGAACACAAGTTTTCAGCATGCACAGTTCAATAAACTCCAATTTTCACCATCAAAAAGCTCATTACTTCGAATCTTTACAAAATATGAACCTGAAATTTACAAGGAATACGCTTTAGTATGATCATTACATTAGGTCAAGATTTTAGATAATTTCACAGATAACTTGATCGATTTTTTTCTTTTTCGTCGAAACAAGAGACTACGTTGACAGTTACGAGCTACTAGGAGGTTTTAGAAAGTTCAATTAAAAGGGTACACGCAGAATTTGAATTCGGAAGATCAAAAACAAAGCACACTGATAAACTACACTGCAATTAGAATTCTATTTGGAAACAGTTTTCTTCTCAATCCTACATCTTGTTGAACGTGGAAAAAAAAAATTATACGAAATTCAAACTCTGTACTTTAAAAACAAATGTGCATCGACATTATACACCAAAAACTAAGAACAAGTTATTCTAAATTTATCGTTCTGAGTCACTCTGAGTGATTCGAGGGGCACGAACTAATAACTGTACATCTGTGTTCATCTGGTAAAATATACATATACAGACAAAATCTATTAAAATTGAAATCAATTTTTGGGCATTTAAAGAGGTAAGAAAGTCGAAAAGAGGTAAAATAAAAGCTATAAAACAATATCAGAACTCTGAATTATAGAAATAAACATAAAATAGCGATCTTTCCAATGTCTCCAATATAGAAACAGGGCCGAATGATGACCAGAAAAAGGCACAATAAGAGCATCACATCAGAAATCTTAAAATTCATAAATATCGATTCAGCAATCAAAAATGGGGCGAATTTTTGAAAGGGCCTTTCAGACCTCGAAGAAAATTGAGAGTACAGCAGGAATTTATTTTGCTCCCTGAAAATTTGAAAAGTGCTTAATGATTGTTAATTTTAAAATCAAAAAAATATGAATTTTAACATTTTGGCGGATAAAACGTTAATATCGAGTTGCGTTTCATATTTTTAACATTTAATTTGGTGGATGAGAAGATACGGTTCAACCATCATTAAAAGTTATGAACACTTCCACAGTCATACTAAAAGTGAGACAAACTGTCATAATAATCGAACACATGAATCTCTTTGTGAAAAAACAATTGATATTGTTTTTCAAACCGCATACAGAAAATTTCCACAGATAATATTATGTAGGCCAAAGTACTGCTATCAGTATCCACGATTATAATAAATTATGAACTATTTAACATTCAAGAGGAAATGCCCATTATCAAGACAAATTAAGATAATACTAGGAAACCTAACAACGATGACTACTAAGTAAAAAAAAATTTCTCACAGTAATGAAAAATGTAGTTCCACGAACTTCTATGACCGTATCACAACGATTTTGAAAGGAAAAAACTCATCGATTTTTTTCACAAGAAATGAGAAAGGGTACTTCATTCCGCAAGAAAAACAAATGGAATTTTTCATTGAACTCTTCTTGTAAGACGAAATGATCTTTCTACCAAATTAATGTTTCTAGAGAGGCGATTGATAATAACAGAAAGCATATGAGAAATATACCGAACGGTTAACAGAGACTGCTATCGCAAAACGTTTTCACCAATATAATCAGAGCTGACAGTATTGAATAAAACAGCAGTTCCTTCATTACCTATTTAGCATACATTCGTGCGCCGATCGACAAGCATAGTAGTAATAGCAAATTTCATGGAAATGTTAAGAATCAATAATTAAAAGAAACGTAACCATTTTACCTCGTCTAAAAAATGATACGGATACTGGTAGACAAGATTCTCTCACGCACAGATTAGGTATACACACCTTGCACCGAGTACGAATCAATGAACACAGCACAATATTATCGAAATTTGTATATTAAAACTATGATGATGTATCACGCGAACACGATTAATAAAGTATATCAAATGAAAAAGTAAACAATTAATAAAATAAAATAAAACTTTGCAGACGTACTTTAATAACTCGATAATTCCAAGCACCGA